>BQNB010170375.1:0-13683 GCA_026074375.1 Tanacetum coccineum | reverse complement strand
ATATCACCCCCTGGATCTTGTATAAATCAAACCCGCTCCCCCACATTTACAGTAGTAGGTTTTAGTTTTTCAAAAGTTTTCTTTCGTATTTTTCTTAGCTTAATAATTTAGTTTTAGCTTATTTTCAAATTTTAGCTTGTTGTAGTATTTGTTCCAGCTTATTATAAACAGTGGTTTTTAGTTTACTTAGTTCGGATTATTGTAACTCAAATCTTCGATTTAGTTTATTAATGAAGAATTGTTCTTAATGTGCTTATTGCTTAATTCAAATGCTTATTTTCTGTCTTCTTCATTTCTTGAGCTTATGCTATAGCGAGTAAGCTTCCTAATAGCTTATTTCTTTTCGTTTTAGCTTATACAGTTTGCAAGTTATTTGGTTTAGCTTATTTGATCTTTAAGTTTGCGAACAAGCTTCCATTAGCTTATTTGTATTATCGGTGTTCTTCTAACTTAGCAAAAATGTTATGTTTGTTACTGTGATTTCTTATTGGCTATTTAAATCTCTTTTAATTAAGTGCTTAATTGGGGTAGCTTAATAGTTTTTGTTGCTAGTTGTTCGTTTCAGTTTATTTTGAATTGGTTCGAGCTTATTTTCTTAACATTGTTCTTATCGTTTTGGGTAAAATGCTTAATTAGAACTCATATAGCTCATTATTAAATTTACAAAGTTTTAGGAGAGTTGATCAAATTTTGATTTTGAAACAAAATTTAGTAAAACAGCCATAGGCTGCGTTTGGTTTGTTGAAATTTGAATTGGGCTTCATTTAGTTTCGAAATCTAATTTTGGGCTTTATTGTTTAGTTTAGTTCATAAAAATGGGCCTCAATTGGATCAAATGTAACAGTTAAGGACGTTTGAAGTTTTCTTAAAAATGAACAGTTTGTTAATTTTTTTTATAAAATAGATTTTAAATAAAGTTTTGAAAAATACAAAAATATTAGTTTAGCTTGATTAGTTTTATATAAATAGAACCAATATATTTTATTGCTTAACTTTTTCTTGTCTTTTGATGGACCGGTCAACTCATGAGGCGTGGAGCTTACGGGTTTATTTAGCTAGACCGAATTTGATTATTTGCTTTAGCTAAATAAATCGGGTGGTATTCATTTAATTGCGGGTCTTCAATTCGGTTCCATTTTCTATCATTTTTCAATTAAATAGTGTAGTTTAGTTTATAAATGTTTTGCTTTGCTTATTTGGTTATTATGAGTAGCGAGTAGTTTAATTAGTGCTTGTTAAGTGATATTTGTGATTTGGAAATTAAGTGTGGATTTGAAAAAGGGTTTAATTAATAAATAATATTCGATTATTTAGATTTATAATTTGAATGTTTCAAAGGGCAAAAGCCGGAGAAATAGTCAAACTATTCATCTAGTAATTAATATCTTTTTGAGAGATTTTTGTCAAAAAAACCAACGTTGTGAGATAATTATCTTTTCTAAGGAGATTAATTTGTTATTAAACCTTAGTTCACACTTGATGAACTTTTCACGTCACTTAGCAAGCATATTTGTCATTTATATCTTTTAGATCAATTTTAGTATAATCTTGTAGTTTTAAATCTTAGAATTAATTTTAGTTTAATTTTTAGTATAAAAATAGTTTAAAACCAAAACCAAAAACTTGAATGACAATCAAGATCGATTTACAATTTGAACGTAGATTTCCATTCATCTCTCGCCGAGGAAAACGATACCCGTGTTGATTACTTATTATTCTTTCCTAAGAATAATTTGTATGATACTTTGCTTACGTACACGTATATGTATAAATATATATTATAATATATTTAAGGGTTTATTTGATTAACGCGTGTGAAAACGACAACATCAACATTCTCGTTCCACATATACCTTAATTATATTTCAAACATATATAATAATAGTTATCATATAATCACATACCATTCTATGCATACAGCACATGCATAAATGTACCAATACATAACAATTTATGCATCCAACACATGTATAAATGTATCCATACTTAACCATCTATACATACAACAAATACATAAATATACCTATACATAACAATTAATAAATTTACCTTTTCTTTCTATAGGTAACCAATGGCAACGAGGAGTTCGGCAGTGCGTGTTGTAGAAGTCCATTGTAATTTAGGTTTTCAACGACTCGACCTAGTTCTCTATAACCTTAGGCTCTTGATACCACTCTGTAACACCCCCATCCAACGAAAGATGGATTGCGCAGCGGAATTAGCAATTTGGATGTTACTAAATAGCACCATTCACCAAGACAATAGGAATGACCCAAATGAGACATTTTAACAAACATGTGTTCCATTATTAATCAGAGTTAAAAATGCGTTTAGGTCCCACATAATCGCAACCACAACCATTAAAACATTTTGAAAAACTATTGTTTCAAAGTAACGACATTTTTTTAGAACAACACAAGACATTGTTTTTGAAAGACAAGGAACACACAAGTAGTCTTTCATCAAATCCATCACACGCACGACACCTCCACACCATCGTTGCCTTCATCCTTGGTTACATGGGATAAACTGTTTAAAATGTCAACAACAATGTTGAGTGAAATTCATAGAGTTTAAAATAATTAATAAGCAATAATCTTTGAACACATAATTAGTTCTCAAGAAAACAAAGCAACAAATGCAATGTATAGCAACTTCTTTTCTTTCACGCAATAAGCTCATGACATCGAACGTTTCAGTACTAGGCTAGTTAATATTTAGTGTGCCCAAAACAAGGTTTTATTGTATATACCTTCTATTTTCTAATTTACAAAAATGTTCGTTTGACAGGATGGTCACAAGGATTCAGACCCCGGACAGGGTTGTCAAACCCAATAGATCAATTTAATGCATTAGCGTTCACCTTACAAGGCAATTAGCAGTTCATGAAATAAGGGACTTCGACAATAGCTACTTATGCGGAAAATATTTTGTAATCCGGGTCGGGTCCAGCATACCATAAAATCTTATGTGTTTGATTTTATAAAACAAACATGCATCCCCCTCGCGGGTTTAAAAACAATTAAAAGATTTAAATGCGAGGCTATGAACTCACCTTAAGCAAAAGATCCAAATCAACAAGCGCAAATAGCTTCACGTCCTAACCGCGACCTATGTAATACATATATAGCGGTACGTGACTAAAAGTATATTAAATCATATAATACATACTTGCTTATATATATATATATATATGTGTGTGTGTGTGTGTGTGTGTGTATATATATATATATATATATATATATATATATATATATATATATATATATATATATGTGTGTGTGTGTGTGTGTGTGTGTGTATGTGTGTGTGTGTGTGTGTGTGTGTGTGTGTGTGTGTGTGTGTGTGTGTGTGTGTGTATTATTACGTATATACAATCATATACTACAATCTCCAAGTGCGACGCAAAACATTTCACTTTGACGCACTTAACAATATTACAACATTTTCCATAAAGTTTTCATTTTTAGAAAGTTACCGAAAGTAAGGATAATATAATTCGAACTTCATATTTCATTACCAATTAACTAACATTACAAATCCTTTGCTCATTATAGACTTTATTCAAAAGTTTACGCAAGTTTGACTTTCAAAAGTCAAACTTCGTAGTTGACTTTTTACCCCAAAAATACCCAAACTTGACTCGGCCATAAAACGTTCATTATTAAGAGTTACGTGACGATCCACCTAGAGAAACGGAGCTTAAGGCGAACACTATCACTTGACATTATCAAAAATAACTTTCAAAAATTTCTTGACTCGCTACGGTCAAGTCAAACTTTCTGGTCAAACTTGGTTAACCCAAAACCTATGAAAACAACATTTTCGACACAATCTGACTATCAAAATACGCTTAACTAGACAATCTCGACCTACATCGATTCTCGCCTAGAGAACATTAACCGAGATGACCTTGAGCCCGATGATGAATCGGTAGATACACCACTTGTGTCTCCTTTTCTAGGTTCGGATGACGATTCTGATGATGGTGAAGTCCTGAATGAGCTAGAAGAATACAGTAATGCATGACTATTATGCCGCCAAAGGACAATTAATAGTTTTGACGGAGAAGACTTAGTATTCTAATGTATGATTGGTTTTTGGAAGTTTGTTGCCTACTTTAACCCTTTTTATGATTGAACATTATCAAGCGTAAAGCCTATAACACTATAATGGTAGAAGGATTAGAAAGTACAGGGAAGAACTTAGTTTCCATTGTTCGGGATGTCTATGTGTCTGTAGGAAGTTTCACTTACATCACGGACTTTGTGATATTAGAAGACATAGGAGAGTTTATTCTAAGTAATATGGCAGAAGTTATGATGGGCAAACCCTTTAGAAAAATCACTAAACCTGAATATGATTGTGCTAAGGGATTGATGTCTTTCACTAGGATTTTTGACAACTACACATTCCAAATGCCCCGCACTATACCTAGGTTTAAAAATTAGGGGCACGTGTCGTGCAATAAAATCCTATCCATCCTTGTGCTAAGTCAAAGAGACCTAACTAACGGATTAAGGAATGCCTACGAGAAGAACAAATTTATGTACAAGAATTGTTTGAACCTAGGTCCCGAATACCAAGTGGATGAAAGTATGAAAGAATGGCTCATCCGTGGGCATGTGAGCCTACACGAAGTCACGTAAGGACGTATGATTTTGAGTCTAGCTACCAGACTCAATAATAAAGAAAAGCGGTTTTTGGGAGGCAACCCAGTATTTAATTTTCCCGCATTTAGGAGTGTCTTGTGTTTTAATTCTTTTCGTTTATTCTTTTATGTTTGAATCATTTTTTGTAATCATGCTTTGCTTTGTTGTTAACTTCGTCTTATTGATAATCAAAGGTATTTTGCATTAAATAAGTGTAAGGGAAAATATCCGGTTTATAAGAACTAATTCAAACATTTAAAATAAATTGTTTAGAATAATTCGCGTCAGTTTCGAGTCATATGATTGTAATGATTAATCTCAGGTTTTATGCAGTATTTTACACAAAATTTAACTAACAAAATTGTGTAGGAAATTTTTCAAGAAAAACGAAGAAAAAAATCTTTACGGTGGCTCGAGACAGCGTCGGGATTAAGGATTAATCTTGACGGCGTCACGCCCCCAGCCATGTAAAAATTCGAAAATTTTAAATTATTCTTGAAAAGTAAAATGTGCAATATCTAAAATTTATAATTTTCTTGTAAAAATGCAGAAACCTATGATTACATCATCACTTTCATCCTATCTTTACTGATGTAATAGAGTCAACCCTAAAATTTCATTGTATATATCATTATCCCGCCAATTTTACGCTTGGTGTAGTTGTCTTTGTCTTTGATTACATGTTATATTTGATGAGAAAAAGCTTGGAAGTTCTTAGGAAGTTTCATTAGACGATTCTTGGAGGACGATTTAACCAGTTATCGCATGTTTCTTTTCCATTATTGAGCAAACCAGGGGAGTACTAGTATCTTTTACTTGTTTTCTTTTCCTTTTATTCGTTTATATGGGTACTTCTAAAGAACATTGGGGACAATGTTCAACTTAAGTGTAGGGGGAAATAAGCCTTAGAAACTATTCTTTCAATTGTCATTTGCTTGTTCCTTAAAATGATGGGTAATATATCGAAACATAACATAAACGGTAATATTAACCAAAATTTAAATTTTTTTATGTCACACACCGACGAAAACTGAGTATTAATAGTGTCTCATGGATAGGAATTTATATGACTAGCACAAAAAACCTTAGAATTTCACCCTAAAAATGTGAGGTTCGCCTTTAGATCTATAGGAATTCGGGTATCCATTTTTTATACCCAAGATAATTTATACATTTAGCTTGTTCGAGTTAAGGTTCAAATGCAGTTGTATGTGTCTATTCCGTCGTTATGGATGTGTACATATGGTCTTTATCGCCTTTTCTGAAACATTGGTATCGGTATTAAATTATATGAGTGTACCGGTAGTGTATTAAATTCTAGAACTTGTTTTTGTAATGCATCCCGAGACCGCATAGTGAGTATTAGGATTTTCTAGAAATGAGACACTAGGATTAACCCATATTTTAAACCTGTAATTGTTATGATGGTCACCTCGATCATACAACTATCCCACACCCTTTCCATGCACTCATTTTTAATGTAGGATACCCCTAGTACAACCCTCTGAGCCTATCTTTTTGACGCTTTTTGTAATTTTCTGGTTAAGCCGGACTATTAATAAAGAGCATTGTTAACCCTTGAACCAATTGTTACACCCAAATCGCTTTAGCCTACCTTGTATGTACTCGCTTTCAGTACATTATTGTTTTAACCCAAAGTTAATTATTGAGTACACAGTTGTCAAGTCCTTATCCTTGTAAATACAGTTTTGGGACGATTGGGATTTGATAACGCCTAAATTATACATGTTTTCGGCGACGTTATTTGCATTTATTTGATAATTTCTCGTGAACTTTTGGTACTTAATCAAGTATATTTGCTATTATATGTTCTAGGTACATGTTGTGAAAGAATACGAAAGAATACACGAAGATAAGAAGCTTAAACGAAGAAGTAAACTCAAGATAAATATCCCCCGACACCTGTCCACTGTTTTGGCCATAACTGGAGCATATGAACTCGGATTGAGTTGATTCAAGAGGCCACGGAAAGAGAATTCAATTATCTATAACTTTGGAAAAGGCCACTTGCTGAAAATACCAAAAGTGCGCCGCACTTGCCCAAAAACCGGCGCACTTTCTGTCTAATCAGCCTTGTTCAGTGTTTTGATCATAACTCGGTCATACAAACTTCGTTTTAGTTGATTCAAGTGGCCACGCGAATAGAATTCATTTATCTACAATCACACTAAATACCAAGTGCTGAAAGTACTAAATGTGTGGGGCACTTCTAAAAAAGCGTTGCGCACTTCTGTTCGAATTTAAGAGAATTTAATGCCATTAATTGGGACAATATTTACACCTCAAGTGCGTCGCACTTATTTGTAAGTGTGCCACACTTGGAACCTAAAATAGCCTATAAAAGGCCCCTTTGCCTCTCATATCTCACACATCCTCACACCACTTTCTCTAGTTCATTTAGAACACTTCAAGTGGGTGTTTTTGGTGAACTTGGCTTGACAAACCAAGGAATCAAACACCGCCTTCAAACCACCATCACCACCATCTACTACCACTACTCTCCACCATAAATTTCTAGATTATAATCCATTCAAAAAGTAGCATTAAAGTGTAATTCGAATCTATAAGCGATTGTGACAGAATTGTTCATAGTTTTCGGGTTTTACTTTAACTATAATAAAGTGTTCTTGGAAAATTCATGTGAAATCACCATATTTTGCTCTTGGAATTTGGTATAATCTTGTTTATCCTTTGAATATGATCTTTATTGAATTCATGATGAATGTTATGTATTTTGTTACTTGTTTGATTATGGAGTAGTAATCTTATGTTTGTTTAGGCATTATGTGATCTTGGATTTTGAGCGTTTGAATATGTGTTTATTGAAATGGTTAAACATGATTTTCTAAGTGTAAAGGCCGAAAGGATACTTATAAACTTATGTTTTATCATTCCACTTATTGTATAAATTATAATAACTTATAAAGACCGAAAGGATTTGTTGTTATTAATCGATATAATCACTAGTTATATTTAAAGGCTGAAAGGATTTATAACTTATGATAACTCTATTTTCTAAACTTATAAACACTATCCTAAACACTTCATTATCAAAGTGATCACTGCCTAAACAAACATATCTTAATCATTTGATTGAATCATCCTTTAATTGCTTTCTTTGCATTATTCGATATATGCTCGTCTTGGTTAATTTGAACCGTGACAATCATCTTAGCCTTAGCAACTTAATTACAAACTGTGAAAACTTCAATTCCCGAGGAACGACATGGACTTACCTAAAAGCTATACTATACACGAACGGGTATACTTCCCAAGTGTTGTGTTTTTAGTAAAAATCGGTATTTCTAGTATTATAAATTTAAAGCTTGGAAAACACAACATCAAGTTTTTGGCGCCGCTGTCGGGGAATTGTTTAAGTTTTTATAGTTTGTTGCTTATTTCTGGTGCTATTTTGTTTCTCAAAAATTTTCAAACCCGCCGTACCGTTTTCTGGCAAACGAAAACTAAAAATCATTTTTCTCCAGGAAGTACGCCGCACATTTTATTTGTGCGCCGGTTTTTCTATAAACCCAGAAAGTACGCCTCACTTTAACCAAGTACGCCGCACTTTCTGCAAATTTTTCACAAACAAAATTTTGTTTCAAAAACCAAAACCCCCCAATCTGCTAGTCTTAGGTTCTATAATCATTTGGAATTATATTTTATCTTATTATATGCCTTGTGTATTTGTAATTATCTAGTTTATCATAATATTAAAAAAAAAACATAAAATTTCTGGAAAAGCCGGCGCACTTTTTCTAAAGTACGCCGTACCTATCCAAAAAAAAACTTTTATTTATTTATCCTTATTTGCTATCTATAATTTAAACAAATATATATATATATATATATAAATAAAAAAAATTATAAAAAAAATTATGAAAATAATTTATTTTATTTTGAATATTATCCTATTAGCCTTAACTATATATATAAAAATGTCTTTTTGCAAAATACTTAACGTATGTATAAATCCAATATCTTTTGGAAAACAACTAGTAAGTCTAATATATAGATTTAATAAAAGTTTAATAACAAGGACTTATAAAATTAAAATTATCCGAAAAGAATTCGTCGAGATCGAATCATTCAAATCATCAACTCAAAATTCTACCATTAATGACTTTATCATTATAAATATACCTGAAGAGGATGTTGAACCAAAACAAATAATCCTCGATCCCGATGATCAATCTATGTGGGAAAATGCTAAAACTGTAGCACCGACTCCTAAATCTGCCATTGTTCAACCCAATGTCGATGACAACTTTGTTATAAATAGTACTCACTTAAATATGATTCGGGAAAATAAGTTCAATGGTCATCTGCGGGCCGATCCGCTTGACCACATCCGTGAATTTCTCGCAATGTGCAACATGTTCAGATACGGTGAAACACAGAGTGAAGCTATTAAGCTTTTGATATTTCCTTTTTCCTTGTGCGATGAAGCTAACCTGGTTTAACGAACTTAATGAAGAGTCTATAACATCGTGGGATCAAATGAGAAATTTTTTTATAAACAAATTCTTTCAACCTTCATTGTTTCACTGTCTTTTACTTGAAATCAAAAATTTCTCTCAAAACGTATGTGAAAGTCTAACCGAAGCCTGGTTACGACTTAAGAACATGCTTTGAAAATGTCATGGGCACGGTCTGACCAAAGAAACTATTATTCAAATATTCTATCACGGTCTAGACGAACCCACTCAAGCAATCCTGGACGTAACAGCTGGAGGAATCTTCCTCTACAAAAGTCCAAATCAAGCTTTTCAATTTCTCGAGGATAAAGTCCTTTTCGAACATTATTGGCCTATTAAATCTAAAAACGAACATCAGCGAAAATCTGTTGCTCTTGTCGATGGAAGTAATAGTGATAATGACAATTCTCGATTTATAGAAAAATTAAAGGCTATGGATTCTCTAATTATAAGCTTAAATGAAGAATTGCAAGATATACGTAACAAATACAATGAGCTTAGAGAGGGAAACGCTTCTAAAACCCACCTGAACGATGATACGCCGATGTGTGAACGTCATGAAGTAAATTACATCCAATCTGAAGAATATCAAAACCGAATTTCTCATGATTCGTTTTCTCACCAATCCCTTCATGATCCTAATGATTTCGAGAAATCGCTTACAGAATTAAACAATGATGTGAGAAATGATCTCGAAGATTTCAAAAGACGTATCCATAGCATGAGAACTGTTCATTGGAAACTCTATGACAGCGACGATCGTAAAACTACCGGTGTTTTACCCAACAAAAAGTCTAAAACCGTCAACCAAGAGCCTCAATCTAAAACTAATTTTGAAAAATCAATCACAAAATTCTTGGATGGTCAAAGAGTTACAAATATGTTTTTCAAAAACAATATTAACGATATGATTTTAAAGATGAATCAAAATGAAAAGAATTTCCAAACTATTTTTAAAAACATAGAAAGGAAAATAGATGAGTGGTCGAAATCACAAAACGTATCTTCAGAACAAACCGATAGGACTGAACCACAACCTCCTCCTCAAGTTCAAACCGAGCAAGTGAATGTCGTATTCACCAGGAGTGGAAAGTCTGATGATTCTCCGAAAACTCAAAAAGATTCACCACCTACTATCATCGTTGACAATAAAACTGAAAAAGATAAACCTATTAAGACATCAAAAAGGGGCTATCACGTGGTAAAAACAAAAGAGTATCCATACCGTGAGTACATTCCAAAAATACCATACCCCCAAGATTTTAGAGTGGATCATTCCCACTTGAACCGTATCATTAAGGAATCTTAAATCAAGTTAAGTATAATAATAATAGTAGTAATGGTAAATAATAATTAAAAAAACTAAAAAATATATATAAAACAAAAACTTTGCAGTCTTTAAGTATGTCACGCATTCGGCCGGTGTGTTTCTTGCCTTGATTTCTGTATCCAAAAAGAAATTTATCGAACTTTGTGGGTGTGTTCGTTGAAAACCCTCACGAGACTATAACTCGTCCACTCGGGATACCGAGGGGTTTAAAGGCTTGTTGTATGCGCTAAATGCAACCGTGGTGCCTACGAAAGTGCGCTTTTGTATTTAATGTTTTTCTTGTAGTTGTGTTTATTATGCAGATTAAAAAAAACAGGTGAAGCTTGGATTGGTGGTTGGCATTTTACACTTAGAGACTTATATAATTGGATTATTATATTACATGTGGTAGAATACACATGTTTGGCGTTCCATTTTGCGCTATATCTTTCAGAATTCAACCAAGAACTTATGAGCCCCGGGAAGTTTCAAATTTATGCATAATGCTCTACTTAAATGAGGAGGAGCTCTCGCTCCTCACTAAAAAAAGAACGTAATGGAATCACTCAAGGATAGCTCCAACGTAGCTATATCTCTCTATGCCCCGGGAAGTACCGTTTTCCCTTAATTTTCCCTATTTTCTATATTTATCAGTTCTCACATTGAGGGCAATGTTCAACTTAAGTGTGGAGGGGTAGCAAATAGGAAAAATTAATCATGTCCCTCCATGTTTGCCCTGCAAAAATTTTCAAACTTTCTACTGATATTTTCTGGAAAATTAAAAAAATTAATATATGCTTTGCTTTCAAAATTAAAAAATGAATATGCTTAGTAAGGCAAATCCAACTGGATTGACATTTTAACTAGCACAAAATCAACCCACTTAAATTGTAAGGTTCGCCTCTAGATCTTAAGGAATTCGGGTATCCATCTTTGATACCCAAGATAATTTTTGCCTTTAGCTTGTTCGAGTTAGGGTTTGAATGCAGTCATATGTGTCTATTCCGTCGTTACGGATGTGTACGTATGGTCTTTGTCGCCTTTTCTGGAACATTGGTATTGGTATAAAGTTATATGAGTGGGCCGGTAATTTAGTAGCTCCAAAACTTGTGCTTGATCATCATTTACTAGACCGCAGTGAGGTTAATTTATAGACAAATTCGTATGATAAGAGGTGAAATAAATCCCTATGCAATCATGTATCTGCAGCTCTCGCTTTTAGTGTTGAGACCCCCAAAGTATCCCAAGAGCAAGAAAAATGTTCTCGAGGAAGAAGAAGTTTTGTGCCAGCCTTAGTTATCGCAGCATGAAAAAAAAAATGAGAAAAGAAAAAAAATAATAAAGTTCGAAGTATAAGGCAAAGTTCGTTTTGCCTCTTTGAGATTTCTGTCTAGGTGCTCACGCCGCAACGGGCATGTTTATGTGTCTAGTACAAGCATATGGTAGCAACCTAGATTATGTCTGTGCAATTGAGTGACTTCACAAATATAAAACCCTATCTGAGTGACTCGTGTGAATTTAAAAACAAACAATTTCCCTATGTGAGGTGCTCTGTTATATGTCTATGCCTGAAAAGTTATAAAACTGACAAACACTTGTTAAAGCTCAAATAATTTTATTCTTACGTCACGATAAATGATCTTGTTTTTTTTTGCTTTAATTGCTTGAGGGCAAGCAATAGCTAAGTGTGGAGGGATTTGATAACGCCAAAATTATACATATTTTTGGCGACGTTATTTGCATTTATTTGATCATTTCTCGTGAACTTTTAGTACTTAATCAAGTATATTTGCTATTATATGTTCTAGGTACGTGTCGTGGAATAAAACAGAAGAATACACAAAGATATGGAGTTTAAAAGTACACTTGAAGACATCCGGAGTTCAAATGGAACAAAACCAAGTATTTATACACAACGGAAAGCAAGTTGGAAGAAAATAAAAGGCTAAAGCTGAAAAAGACCATAAGTGCGCCGCACTTTGCCCAAGTACGCCGCACTTCCTTCAAAAAGCAAAGAATTAAAGTCTCGGTCAAAGAAGTGCATTAACTCCTTAAGTGCGCCGCACATTTTACTAAGTGCGCCACACTTCCCTTCGAAGAGTTAAATGATACCAGCATTAACTCACCAAGTGCGCCGCACTTATTCCTAAGTGCGCCGCACTTCTGTCGATTTCAGCCTATAAAAGGAGATTTTGGCTCCCCTATTTTACATACTTACACATCCTCACATCACTTTCTCTAATTCGTTTAGAACACTCTAAGTGGGTGTTTTTGGTGAACTTGGCTTGACAAACCAAGGAACCAAAGACCGCCTTCAAACCACCATCACCACCATCTACTACCACCACTTTTCACCATATATTTCTATATTATAATCCATCCAAGGAAGTAGCATTGAAGTGTAATTCGAATCTATAAGCGATTGTGACAGAATTGTTTATAGTTTCCGGGTTTTACTTTGAATATAATAAAGTGTTCTTGGGAAATTCATGAGAAATCACCATATTTTGCTCTTGGAATTTGGTATAATTTTGTTTATCCTTTGAATATGATCTTTATTGAACTCATGATGAATGTTACGTGTTTTGTTACTTGTTTGATTATGGAGTAGTAATCTTATGTTTGTTTGGGCATTATGTGATCTTGGATATGGAGCGTTTGGATATGTGTTTATTGAATTGGTAAAACATATTTTATACAAGAATATAGGCCGAAAGGGTTCTTTTATACATGTGTTCTATCAATCCATCTAATATATTGGTTATAATAACTTATAAAGGCCGAAAGAATTTGTTGTGATTAATCGATATAATCACTAGTTATATTTAAAGGCCGAAAGGATTTATAACTTGTGATAACTCTATTTTATAAACTTATAAACACTATTCCAAATACATCATTATCTAAGTGATCATTGCGTAAACAAACATACCTTAATTATTTGCTTGAATCATCCTTTTATTGCTTTCTTTGCAGTATTCGATATATGCTCGTTTTGGTTAATTTGATACGTGACAATCATCTTAACCTTAGCACCTTAATTACAAACTCTGAAAACTTCAATTCCAGTGGAACGATGATCACCTTTAAAACTAATCCTTTTTGTATATATAAATTATAATAAATATAATAAATATATATGTATAATTTCAAGATTATAATTCAATTATAGTACGATAAGTATTCCGAAAGATTCAAAGAAAATTCCTTTTGACCAAAGGAA
>BQNB010170373.1:0-10916 GCA_026074375.1 Tanacetum coccineum | reverse complement strand
TCCAAAAGAATACCTTTATGTTTTAAAAAAAGGGTCGAGTGAAGCAAAAGAATTAATAACGACGAACAATACGACACCAATTAATTATCATTTATTGAATTCACTTGAAGATGTAAAACTAAAACCAGTTTGTTTTGAAATAAATGAATAATGCATAACTAATTCGATAATGCCATTTCTATATCTTGGGAGGTCCAAAACAAATTCGACAATGAGCACTGCAATATTCAGAACAATGTTCTTTAGTATCGAAGCACTCGGATTGATCTTTACAACAACAATAATGCAGTCCCCCCGGCCTGTCATAGTAATTGCAGATAACAGATCCTAGCTTTTCATTTCGCAAGGTTGAGATACTATCTTCGTGTCTCTTGGTGCTCACAACTCTCGCGCCTACATTAACGATGACAAGATATAAATCAAGTGAGAAGTAAAAGAGTCAAAACATCATATATATTCATCGTGGACGAAAAATGTTATAAAAAATAAAACTTACAATCAAGACCGACGACTAGTGTTAAAATCACTAAGCATAACACAATGACATATGTTTTCATAAGTTTGGCCATGGAAAGAAGTGTGACAGTATATGCTGAAAGATAAAAATGACATTGATATTTATAAATTGTGAAGTGTTATATTGAGAACTCATTTAAGGTGCAGAACTTTACAGAACTATTTTAAATCAATCCGGACCCTTTATTTTTTTGATCAATGGTTATTAAAGCTTGTGGCATAATTGTAATTAATTATAATTTCATACTAGTTTCATAGCCCGCCCGGATGGACGGGCTAGCTTTATAAAAAAATTAAAAAATGAGAAAACATGTAGCATATTATATTGAAGCGTTTAGGTACACACAATTTATATGCTAAGAATTCAATCTAGGTGGTCCAAAACCTACATATATCTACATTAAATTATACCTTGTGAGAAGCTCGAACATCAATAAAATTGAAAAGTTTCAAAGCATATAAACCAATTCCTTGTACATGGTAGTTATGTAATTAGATAATCAAGTGCACTAATCAATTCGTTATAAAAGTCCCTTTAAAAGCTACAATACATTGCTTTTACTAAATTCACATCCTGAAAAATGGAAGGATGTTACAAACTTGCAATATATTGGAGCCTCAAATATCTAAAATCGCACAAATATCCATATATTTATAGGAGATAAAGGCTACCCATAACAAATCGACTCTCTTAATATTTTATTTACTAAGGCAAAAAACGAATCCCTAATTACCTGCAAAAATAAGTTTCTTTTATAAATGACAACAAACTATCTAAAGAAGACAAACATATACAAATAGTTTCCATCTAAAATCACCATTAATATGTGCAAAAACTTTGCAATTTCTTCTTTCATTATAAACAAAGAGCTCAAAAGAATTCACATCTTGGTTATGGTTCTCTCATGTGGCTTATAACTCAAGTTCGTTAATGCTTCTTGTCCATATAGTTAATGTGCCCATTAGTAAGTCCCGCTATAACAGCTGCATCACATCAATATAAATAGTTGCTATCATATGCCAATAGATAAACCATGAAAATATGAGTCACATATAGAAGAGTGGATACTTAAGTTTGTTTTGTATTGTAGTTGTTTTTAACCAATAAGTCATTTCTTATATAAAGTTCTATATAAAGTTTTAAGAAAAATGATATGAAGCTTAAAAAAGACTAACCAACTACATTATAACTTTTTCGTTGACTTCTTAACCAAAAAATTGTCACCAATTCTAGACCAGCAGATACTTTTGACGAAAAATTGCTAAACCCTTCCTTTCATACTTTCTAGTTACAAATTCTTCTCTGATCAGGAGCCTGAACGGGTTTTTTTAGCAGCTGGTCTTCACATTGCATACAACCTAAAAGCACGCAAAAACAAACTGATAATCCAGAAGAAAGAAACTCTTAGATGCAACAACTAAAGAAAATGTGAATATTATCCCCATTAATACAATTTATGGTTTGAATCTAACTTAATTTTTTAATATATTGCTCATAAACCTTCAGAAACAATATGGGTAAAACTATTTGGATTCTTATTTATTATAAAGGACTATAGGTCAATCTGGGACATGCTTATTCTAGATATACATAATTAACATAAAAACCAATACAATTGGGTTTATATATGAAGCGCCTACCCAAATAAATGTTAGATTCTTTTCTTTCAGGTTAGTTATTTATCTCTACCTATAAATGGCAACTAAAAGGATACAAATAGCATTTATACATGGACTAATCTGCTACTGAAAGAAAAAGGAAGCTCATTAGATGACTTTGTCTACTTTATTATTAAAATGCAAGTTACCACCATTAGCGACATAAACCCGTGCAACGTCCATATGTCAAAAACAACATTCTGCAACCATGGAAATACATTCGATAATTGACTTAGTATAAGAACACACAAGACATAGTTTTACCAAGTTACAACCAAATGTGTTATAGTGCGAGTTCTAACTTATCTAAGTCATGCACATTATATTTATAATCATATTATCTAACAATTAAAAAGTCATTAAAATTTAACAAAAAATGTATGACAAAAGTAGTTTTGTTCAATTCATAGCATTTAAAAGCAATATAATGATATGAATCAAGTCACCACGTCACACACTATGAAATTTACTTAGAAAACATATAACAATATGTTGAGTTATAAATAGTAAACTAAAGGAAAAGGGTATAGTTGAACTAAAATTTACTCGTTTCAAAACTCATCCGCATGGGATAGAAGTTACTCGAAGCAGGGACTTTATTGACCACATGACATCTGGACATACCCGTTGCATCCATATAGCCTAATATTTTGTTGCCACGGGTTGCTTTTTACCCCGTTTGTAACATGCGGTACCAAATTCACAGAACCTGAAGTCTTATAAAGGAGTCACAAAAACATAATTTGCAAATAATACCTTTAAAGGGGTTGATCTAAATAAGGTCATGGACATTAGCAACTGAAAAACGTGATGGTTCCTCAGACCTACAATGAGAGACAATAAATACAAACTTAAATGAGAAACATTATAAATCTATCAATGTATGTGATTATAAGGTGCACAATTCAGGATATAGAGAATCGTGATTATGAGTAGTTGCTTACTGATGCAAAAGGCGAAAAGCAGGTTGGTATATTATTTATGAAAATGTATCATAAATGTTTGATCGAAATTGATTATTTGCCTAGATAAAAACAATAATCACTTAAAAAAGCAGGTTGGTGTCTTTTTACTTTCTAAGCAGATAAGTAAGCAATCCCAAACACCTCGTAGATAATCACTTTTTGAAAGTAACTGTGAATTGTTCTAAGGCTTTTTACATGTCTTGACTAATCAGTAATATGTAAAAAATAATGAAAATCTAACTAATATTATAGTTGACATGTAACTTTATATAAAATATACCAGACACAAATACCCTTATTTGAACTCAATTTTCACATTCACTGATCAAATAGTTGTGCAAAACATGTACACGAAGACTTATTTCTGTGGAAACAAATGGAAATAAGTCAACGAATACAAAAGTACATTCTCATCAAAAAGCCATAAGTCTTGCATTGTTGCTCTGAGACAATGAGGTTAATTCATGCCCAAAACCATCTATTGTCACCAATATTATTTTTTGGAAGCATCTTCCACAAACTTGACCCCATCAGTTGCATGTACCCGGTATGTTCAAAATAAAACAATGAAAGATTGATTTTGATCTTTAATTACATTCCAATATTACGACCATAAAAATATTTTCGATGCCAGAAAGAGTTGAGTAAAGAAGCCTGAAGTATGAGAAGTAGGATTTTAAAATTTAGAATCCAATTAATATATGAATCAATAATATATAAAAATTAGAACCCTAAACGAAAATTGGGATTTCGCAATATAGAATCCGATTAACATATGAATAATAATATATAAATTAGAACCCTAAACATATGAACGACTAAAAATTTCTAAATTAACATACCTTATTTAATTTTCAGGTAATCAAAATTTCACGCACGCTTATTCCATATACACTACAAAATAAATCACATAAACATACACATAAATCGTGTTAAAAACACCTAATTAAAATAAATTGACATAACCCTAACATTGCAAAACTAACATTGGGGATCCATATCATACCAGATAATTAATCGCACCTCATATTGAATCGTTAATCTAAACACCTAATTTGACAATCACACAATAAATTCGTTATTAATCAATCAATAAATTAACTGCATCATAATAATTATGAAAATAAAATTAAAATAAAAAAGTAAATCAAACATGCCTAACCTCAAAATGAATCGTTTGTTTAGATTGATTATAATCAAATGTGAAATCCAGTAATCTGGACTCAACTAGGGTATGAATAACATTGATTGATTAAGCACAGCGGAATATGAAATAAGAACACAATCAACATTACTAATAAGGTTTTCTTTATTCAAACTTGATAAAGAAACTACTACTACTACTACTACACACGCTCTATGCATTTCTAAACTCTCATTGGAGAAGTCTGCTATGTATGGATGATCAATACTAGACGCCTACCCCTCTTTATATACTAGAGGGGTTAGGGTTTACAAGACAAGATAAGATCAAATAAAATTTATGTAAAGTATAAATCAGCATAAATACTATTTGACTTTATTTTTAACCAGTCTATCCATCATCATAAATACTATTACCAGTCTTCATCAGCATTAATGATGATCTTTATCTTTAGCTGAGCATTAATACTGTTTGACTAATCTTTAATCAGCATTAATGTTATGTCCAGCTTTGTCTTGTCGGTCTCCAGCTTTAATATGTTTTGTCATAATCCAACGTCAAAGTATATTCCCAACAATCTACCCCTAGTTGATACTGACAAACCAATAACGACAAGCATCCCCTGAAGCTAAATATAGATGAAGAAATTCCCCTGAATCCCATGCAAACTCTCCCCTTTTTGTCATAATCAAATAGATGCATAACAATCTGTTATAGGGTTTGTGGAGTTAAAATGCTATTACAATCTTTATGATCGTCCTCTCTACCATTTGGTAGCAATAACGATCTTCAAGTATTGTTTATTATTCAAGGGTTTTCTTGTAAAATTGATATATGGATGATGGTTTTGGATCCTCGGATGAACTGTTATTTCACAACAGTTTATTCTTATTGATTTAGGCTCATTTTAGATTTAAGTAAAGAAGGTGAGACGAAAAAATTGAATATTGCTTATTTGATGTGTAGTTGAAGTTCACCGATGCGTGTTCGTTATCATACCTTTTAAGCAGGAGTATCTTGGTTTATGTTTGTATGGTGACTAAGACTTGCAAAATCTAGGAATGTGTGATTTTTCTTAAGGTGCTCAATGCTCCACATTCGCGTATCAACTTGAAGGAGTTACTTAATTATGCGCATGTCTCATTAGAGAGAATGAGATTTGCAAGAGACCTCGATCTACTTATACATTAGGAGCATGAGTACAACTCCGTAGATAGTACAAGAAATAAGAACACAAAGTATTGGGAGATTCTACCTTCTTTCACAAATTCGTTATACTCTTTCTTCATCAGATGATCACAACATATGAGCCACAGAACTTTCGAGATTCAAGAATGGTTAGAATGAGATGTGGTTTGTCTTTAAGGGGAAGCTTTTGATTAAATGTTAACCATCTGCAACTTACATATCTACTGAAGACCCCTACTTATTATAAACAAAAGGGGAAGAGGGTTCATTTCTATTGTATATTAACTTCATGGAAGTTTATGCTTATGTGAGTTGTTTGTCATTATCAACAAAGGAAAACTGTTGGGAATTATATTTTTGAGTTGATAAGATACAAAACACGAATATAAACAAGATGGAAACATAAAGGACCAAAGTTGTAGTCAAAGAATACTACAAAAGACAAGAATTGAAAGATTTGGTCAAAGATAATGAATTGGTCAAAGATAATTAATTGGTCAAAGATAATTAATTTGGTCAAAGATAATGAATTGTCTAAATAAAATTACTTTTATCATTATTATCATTATAGTTCCATGTAAACCTTGACTCCTTATACTATAAAAGGAGGTCTAAGGTATGTAGTTTGATTGACATCCATCATAGTTAGATCTCTCCCCATGAGAAGTCGAATAGTTAGACTATATTAGAATTATGTAAATATTTATAGTCGACTGGATTAAAGTCGAATATTTATAGTTTATTATTTTATGATAAAAACCATGTTCATTAACATTGTTGTTCTTATATTTGTTTTCCGCTGCGTGATCAATGTTATGATATCCTAGATGGGCAAAACGATCTATGAAGCCTACAATTAAGGGATCTACATCAAGTCATCCTGTGTCGTAGGTTTATCGTGAATTCAAAAGATCTGTTGTATATGTTCTTCATCGTTGGAACAACATTAGGTAGTAGTTTTTTTGTTACACAATAAGGATTTGATGTGCTTGATGTTAATAGTGGTTTGGATCTTGAATCAAAATCGCTGAAGGATTTGATGTGGGTGGGGATTTAGTTAGGAATGTTTGATTTGAATCGGAGGAGAGATATTGGGTGAAATTGAAACGGAAGAATGAATGCGGGCCGATATTGTAGCAAAGGTTTAAGAAACTTCCTAAATGTCCAAAATACCCTCGTTTTTTACACTGTTATTGCCTAGTCACGATGCGTGAAATTGAAGTTTTGATGGGGTTTAAAAATACCCACTTAGTGCAGAAAATTAGAGAGCCGTATTCGGCCGGGTTAAATTTTGTAAAACTGATTTTGGGATTGAAAATATGTTAAGGGACATTCATAGCTTCGAAACGGTAGGTCGCACGTCCCGTGACTCTTAAAAACAAAGATTCTATGGCCGATTGAAGTTTGGGAATATATATATATGCAAGTTCAGCTCTTGCCCTTATTTAAAATATGCGCAGAAAATTCAACGCTCATTTCGACGACTGTCGAGTCCGTTTTGGCCTTTCGGAGAAACACGAAAGTTGTCCGGAATGTCGTTTTACCTTGCCGCGAGGCTTGTTAGTCTTAAAAATGCCTAATGTCGGGTCGAAAAGCTTAAAAACGGATTTTACATATTTTCAAAAAAATAGAGTTGCTGCAAATTTGAGAAAAGGGCATTTCCGTCATTTTATGTCGAGTTTTGGGTCTCGGGTAAAGCTAAAAGTTTGTTTAAAATGCCGTTTTACCTTTCCGCGAGGATATCTAGGTCTAAAAACACGTATTAACGAGTCAAAAAGCTTATGATTAGATACTATATTATTTTAAGAAGAATACTAGTTTTTGCATAATCGTAAAAAGGTATTTTGGTCATTTTCGGTTGGGTTTCGGGTCTCGGCTAAAACTAAAAAGTTGTTCGAAACGTCGTTTTACATCAAATTACTTTAGAGTCCGAGTCGTGAAAACATAATTTAGCGGGTCGTTTTTGGACGTGTCAGAGTTAAGAAAAATTTATAATAAAAAGTCAAACTTGACGAAATTCTTTTAATGGTCAATTAGCGTTATGGAGAATGATTTGGCGTAAAATATATTAACTAAAGCTGAAATTACAAATAATAAGTTAGTCTTTCACTTTCGTTCGCATCTAGATGTCTTAATCTTTATAATGGGTCAAAATGGGTAATTTTCATTAAAATTACATATTAGTCGGAATGGGTTAAAATTGAGTTAAACATAAGGCGGATCATTTTAGTGGGTATAAATAAGTAAGTTTGGCGTACTCATGGATTCTACGATATAATATTTCATATATGACGGAATATATATATATATTACATACCTATGCATTTTATGCATTTTTCTTATAAATATATTCTTATACGCACACCATTATTATAGGTCGTGGGTGAGACGTTGTCACCGTTCTTTCTATGTTTAATTTCTCGTTCGATACTGCTTACTGTGAGTTCATAGCCCCACTTTTTCTCTTTTAATGGTTTTCATAAATTATTTTCGGGGTGAGAATACATGCTCGTTTTACTAAGTAAACTTATTGATTTCTACTACTCAAATATTACATGAATATTTTTACTAAAGCTTTTACTTGCTTACTACATGACTTCCAATACATGTGTGATACATGGTTGTTACTTATGAACTCATTAAAGGAGATTACATGCATGTTTTACATTTCGAATGCAATTACATTTTAAATAATACTTGGGTGTTTGGCAACATCAACTCTAAGAGAGAAAAACACTTGGGTGTTTGGCCGCACCAACTCTCGGAGAAGAACACTTGGATGTCTGTCAACACCAACTCCCTCTCACAACATATGTTAATGTTCGGTGTCTTTAGCTTAGTGCAATAATAGTTGTTTTGACATATGAATATGTTTCATTGTCGCCTCATTACTTAAATTTTGTGGTCCACTACTAAACATTATTTGATTTATTGAATCACTACTTGAATTTCGGAAATAATACTTTGAAATGTTGTAACGCTACTTTTCTGACTGAAATATTACTTGAATTATTTCAATACTGCTTTTACATAAATCTATGAATTCACCAACATTATTGTTGATTTGCATGTATTTTTCTCAGGTTATTATTTTGCTAGCTGAGTATTAGGAGCATTTAAGCCGCGCGGATATACTTTTGAAGGCTTTATACTTTATTTTACCATCCGACAAACGTTTTAAAAATGTTTTCTATTGCATTTAAATAGGACCTGTTGTTACTCTGATATTTTATAAAAATTATCGAATGGTTGACTTTTCAAAACGTCTCACTTAGAGTCGTTTTCTGTAACTTGTACTTTATGCTATGAAGTAGCACCCCAAGTGGTATTCCGCTGCGTTGTGATTATGGGGGTGTTACAGAGTGGTATCAGAGCATTGGTTATAGAGAACTAGGTCGTTTTCAAAACCTAAACTATAACCCTTTTTCGAAAAAAAATTAAGAGTCTTTCACCGTTGTCCGGTATCCGCACGCGCATGCTCTCTGATCCCTTATAAGCTCTCTTTTGCATCTTTACTACTATTACAAGGATAATGAGTATTTAACACTTGGCTATGATTTCGCCCTCTTACGTCTATCTTATGACGTCTTACTATTTACCTTATATCGGCCCGATATATAAATATTGATCGCTCTGATTATCGCGTACTTCCTGATTTCTCATTTACTCCCTTGAGCATTAATACTAGTTTTATATAAGGATACCTATACATATGTGCTACTTTCTTTTTGATCTCTTACGACTAACTTTGAACATTTACACGACTTTACTTTATTTCCTTGTAATGATATTGAAATTCAGTGTAGTTTGTCAATTCCACTGATTATTAAACCATTCGACTCCGAATTGGAACACTCTTCTTATGCTTTTTAATCACATATGTTGTTTCGTAATCTATCGTTTTGAAGTCTTTCAATTGATGAGAGTACGACCTTAACTTGTCACCTCGGATCGTGCCGCCTTTTGGCACTTACATTTGGAACGCGATTGACTAACGTCTCATTATTTTTCTCGTTACTTCTTATGATTTTGAAGAATCATGCCGCCAAGGGGACTCCTTCTTCTCAACGTAACATTGTTTTGATCTCGTGTTTTGTTGTGACAATGCTTAAGTAGGCTAACTTATAATTATCTTATTGAAATGAATTGGGACGCCTCTTCATTTGAATAAGGAAATTATAAATCGTTAAACCATAAATTTCTAAGTCTTCTTTACATAGATTGGAACGCCTTGGGATGTAAATAACGATTTGTAAATAAGTGGGCTTAAGTGTATGGCATTCGTACAAATAACTTTCTTTCGATTTGTAATCCGTTTGTACGAATAATTTATTTTCTTCATTCATCTAATCATTATCGTTGTTATCTTCATACGAATGAGTCTTTAGACTTCCTTCGGTTCGTAATTTGTTCATTGGATTATTTCCAAATGTGTATCCGACATGGCGTGCGTCTCTTTTAACAAGTAATACATCCGTACGAATCATTCATTGCCTTTACTCTTCTAATCGCTATAATTATTGCTTTTATACAAATGGTTATCTTGAACTTCTTTCGACTTGTAATATGTGATATGAATTTTTCTGAATGTGTATCAACCGTCGCAAACCTTATGGAGATAAGTCGAATAAAGCACCGAGACGGTGCTCCCTTAAGGTGGGAAGGCTGTAACATCTCGTATTTTACACTCATTATTAAACCTCGACACCATTCTTATTTTTGTTTTGAATAAAAATTTTGTGTTTTACTCGTTAGTCGATTTGGTAAAAATTGTTTTATTGGTTATCTGCATGTCGTGCTTCAGATATTTATCTGTTATAGCATTTAAGAAATCGATAATTTCTTTTTTAGCCTCAGAAGCTTAATTATTTCTATTTTAGTTTTTTTTTTCCCGCGTTTTAGCCGGATCCATGTTAAAATAAAACGTTTTCTTTTAAAACACACATTTTTATTAAAATCGATATTGGGCCTAACTAGTTACTAAATAATACAGGTAATAGACTCAAAAATAATAAGAGATCAAGCCCAAATACCCCTCTCTTCTTTTTTATACATAACCGACCCAAACAATCCCTTTTATTTTTTTTATAAGTCGACATCAACAAAACACACAATAATATTTTTCTGGCTTTCCTTCTCTTCTCTGTACCATTCGACACCACACCACCACCATGATCCACCATCGTTCAAGATCATCTACCAGCATAAAACACTTCTACTATCATCCTATTATCATCCCCAACACAAAAATCAAACATGCAACAAGTTCTTGATTTTTCTTAGTTTTTGATTTTTAAGGGTTAAATTAAATTTGGTACAATTGGTGTAAAGAGGGTTTGATTACAAGTATTTATACAAGATTTGGAGTTATAAAATCAAGTTGGGGTTATTATTTTTGGATGTGTTGTGGTTCGGCAAAGGGTAAACCCTAAGAGGGTTTTGTG
>BQNB010170371.1:3445-13684 GCA_026074375.1 Tanacetum coccineum | reverse complement strand
TTCTTTCATATTCTTTACGTGGTAAAGCATTATAAATTATCATTTTAGCTTCATTATTTTTAGCAAGTCTCTTTTTAAGATCGTCGCTTTGTTTATCAAATGGTACAATTTTATCCTTTTTAATTTCGAGATTATTTTGAACGGGAGGAAAATCACCATAGGTAATAATATGCCAAAGATCTAGATCTTTTGATTTCACATACGTTTCGAACCTATTTTTCCAATAAATAAATCTATCACTTTCAAATAGTGGTGGTCTTTGCATAGATTTCCCTTCTAAATATTTTTCCATTTCCATAGATCGATTCAAGTTTTAAAATAGAGTTTATTTTAAAAATCTTGTTTGACGTGGCTCCTTATACCAATTGTGGAAAACTAGAAGGGGGGAGGGCTTGAATAGTTTGCCGCTTTTTAATTTGATGTATCGTTTGTTTATAAAAACTTAGATTCGACTTTATGTGATCTCAATATGTGCACAATATGAACAATGCAAGTAATTAAATAAATAAATATGAAAGACAAGAGATAAGAGTTAGAAAGATCAAACCACAACACAAGGATTTATAGTGGTTCGGTAACGAAGCACCTCTTCGCCCTACTTCACTCCTCGAGTACCAAACTCGAGAGTTCTCTTCACTATGTCAACAAACTCCCTTTAGGCGGAGAAAACCGTACACAACTTAGCTTACACTAATTTCTGACACGAAGCAAAATGTCGAGTTCTAATCCTAGCTAGAACCAATCTACCATACCTTTTCTATTTTGAGGACTAAAATACTAACCGCGCTACTTCACTTTACCAAGACACTACCACGGTCACACCAATCTAACACTACTTACTATGATCACCACGATCTAACTATACTTTCAATGATCACCACAATCTACCTATTACACACAACTACAATACACATCTTCACAATATACACAAATGATTTACAAGATAATATACAATTGCAACTAGGTTGCAAGAACACACACTAAGCTATAATACTTCTTCACTTGATGGTAGGAAGTATTCTTCTTTTGCACTTGAGATCTAAGCTTGGATCACTTGGAAACAAAGCTTTATGATTAAATGATCAAAGGAATGGAAGAGATTTATAAACTGATTTAGAACAGAAAGAATGTGTGTGCAAGAGGTGAGAAAATCAGTGGGGAACAGTCCAGTATTTATAGGCAAAGCTGAGAGCTTTTTGTCTGGCCGGCCCCCTTATCACTAAGGGGGCCGCCCTTATATTTAAGGGGGGCGCCCAGGCCAAGACGCTCCATTTTTTGTCTTTTCCATGGGAGGTGTTTTCTGGAACATTTCTAGCCGTTTTTAGGTAGAAAATTTGAATTCAAAATATTTATTTTGAATAAAACATTTCTTTTAAATGTAAAAAATGTTTTGTAAAAATTATAAAAATATTTGTAACATTTTATAAAAAAATGTGAGGTTGAATAAAAATTCATTTGATCATAAAATGCATTAAGCATTTATTTATTGATACATTTAAGTGATTAAATTTTCGAAATGAAAATTTACTACTAATTACTTGTTTACGTTTAATTTTACATTGATCGTTTTTACATTTTGTGATTATCAAAACGTGGAGAAGTCAAAAAGTATTTATAATGTTTTTAGGCATTATTTCTATCAACAGGACCATCTCACCAGCTTTTCGCCTAAGAATTGAGTTTTGCCGGAAGTACTCTTAAAGGTGTCGTGACATCCCGCATGATCTGTATCTGAGAATCCAGTCAGTTCAAAACCAAAATCCTTCGTATACCAAAGACCCATATTAACGGTTCCCCAAAGATAACGAAAGATCCTTTTAACCTCCTTGAGGTGCTTCTCGGTTGGTTGAGCCTGGTACCGAGCACATAAACAAGTAGCATGTACAATGTCCCGTCTGTTTTGACGTAAGATACATTAGGGCACCTATCATGCTTTGATTTTTTGTTGCATTGACGGGAGTCCCATTCTTGTCAAGATCAAGCTTGTTTTTGGTCTCCATTGGGGTACCAATGGGATCACAAGTTTCCATTCCATACTTTTAAAGATTTATAGCACGTAGTTGGACTAGTTTATAACGATGCCACAGGGGGATTGGTTAACTTGTAAACCAAAGAAAAACATCATTTCCCCCATCATCGACATTTCAAAGCGGCTTTTCATAAGGTCAGCAACTAATTGTGTATACCTAGGGTTTGTAGAACCAAATATAATATCATCTACATAGACCTGTACCACTAAGATGTCATCATCAAAATGTCTTATAAACAAAGTTAGATCAATGGTTCCTTTGTTGAAGTGATTATGTAAAAGAAACTTTGACAATTCATTGTACCATGCCCTCGGTGCCTGTTTTAACTCATAGAGTGCCTTTTTCAGCTAGTAGACATGACTTGGATGATCAACATCGATGAAACCTTCAGGTTGACACACGTACACGTCTTCCTTTAATGAACCATGCAAGAAAGCATTTTTCACGTCCATTTGGAATACGATGAACGATTTGTGTGCTATGTAAGCCAAGAATATCTTGATAGCTTCCATCCTAGCAACCGGAGCAAAGAATTATTCAAAACCAATTACTTCCTCTTGATGGTACCTTCTCACAACCAGACGAGTATTGTTTCTTATGATCGTGTTTTCTTCATCGAGCTTGTTTTTGAATAGCCATTTCAGAGTAAGGGGTTTTATGTTGTCCGTGAGAGGAACTAACTCACATACATCAAGCGGTTTGAACTAGATAAGCTCATCTTGCATTGAATCAATCCATCCATGATCAGTCATTACTTCTTTAACATTGCTTGGTTCCTTAGTGCTCACGGACAATGCATAAATGCACATTTCACCATCTGCCCGTAGCTAATTCCTTGTCTAAACTAGTCGTGAGGGTTCTCCTATCACCTGTTATAGAGGGTGATCCTTAGTCCATTGATAATCATATTGGTACGGTTGATAAAACGTATGCATGTTTGATGCATCCACATATTGAGATGATAATTCAGTAGAACTTGTGGATGTTGGTGCAGATGGATTTACGAACGTATTCTCATCAAACATTGCATTTTGAACATTTTTAGCAACTGCTTCAGATTGGAGTTGTGGTTGATTATCTTGTTGTTGAACATGTTGTTGTTGTGGTTGTAGCTCGTCCACATCTGGTGAAGTGTTTGGAGTAGTTATAGCTTGTGAAGATGAATTTGTTGGTGTCGGTGCAGAGTCTGCAGTTGTTGTAGATGCATTTGTAGTCTGAAGATTCTTAATCGCTGGAGCAGTATGAACAGTTCTAGCAGCATCTGACGGTTGACCACTAATATAATCATCATACATTGATTCAAACAAGAGATCCAAATTACCTTCAGTTCGTTTTTGAGATGTTATTGTTCACGAAGCATAAGTAAGATCGATTCCTGAACTGATGCGTCCAGAAGTGATTCCTTGAAGCTCGAGTTTTGAACTGCGTTGTTTAAAAGCCATAGCTGAAAGCTCGTCAAATGTGACATTCATCATCTTCATGATCTTCCTTGTCCTTTGATTGTAAAATCTGTAAGCACAGGATGTAGCAGAGTAACTAATGAAAAAGCCTATATCACCTTTCACACTAAGCTTTCCAATATCTTCATGATCATTCTTGGGATAACACAGAGCCCCGAATACATGTAGAAAGGAGATATCTGGTTTTCTGCCATTAATAAGCTCGTATGACGTTTTATCAAATCTTCGATGAATTAGGGAACGTTATGAGTGTAACACGTAGTGGCAATCGCTTCAGCCCATAAGAATAACGGAGCACAAGAAAATATCAGCATTGTTCTAGCAGCTTCCAGTAACGTACGATTCCTTCGTTTCACAACTTCATTTTGCTGAGGAGTTTTAAAAAAAGATGTTTGGTGTGAGATGCCAACATCGTAAAAGTATTCTATAAGCACCTGATTCTTGAATTTTGTGCCATTGTCAGTTCTTACAATAATGACTAGGGCTTGTAGAAGGACTTGAATTTTCTTCAGGAAAGTTTTGATCTTTTCTGGTGCTTCATCCTTTGATCTGAGAAAGTGTACCCAAGTATAACGAGAGTAATCATCCACTATCACTAGAACATACCATTTCTTATTGATACTTTTGACTCTCATCGGACCACACAAATCCATATGAAGAAGGTGTGACATTTGCTTTGAATTTGGAACGAGGTTGGGTTTGTGAGGTGCCTTTTTGCTTTTTCCTTGCTCATAGGAAGGACAAAAATGTTCTTTATGGTATTTGAATTTTGGAAGACCAGTGACAAGATTGTTTTTAGCACGTTCATTTATAGTGTCAAAATTAAGATGGGATAATCGTTGATGCCATAACCAAGACTTGGTTGATGTAGCACGAGCCATAGGACAAATTGGAGATGCAGAGGCCATTTCATGGAGGTTGATGGTGTAAAGGTTTGTCGTACGATTTCCTTTCAATAGATCAACTCCTTTGAGATTTCTGACAAAGCAGGTGTTCCTTCTAAATGTGACCTCAAGATCTGAATCACAAAACTGTCCAACCGAGAATAGATTATGTCCCAAGCCCTTAACGAAATAAACCTTTGCAATCAATATATTCCCCATTAAAGATCACCATAACACAAAATTGTAGCAATATGATCATTTCCAAAGCAAACAGTTCCCATAAACTTCCAGACAAAGTTGATGAGTAGCTTCAGATTCATGGTCATATGCTTGGAGCAACCCGAGTCTACTCACCATAAACAAATTTGGACAACCTGCCAAGAAAAGAAGTAGAATTTAGAAGCTGTTTGCTTGTAGGTTCTTGAGGGTTAGAAGCACATACATTATCACCTTCAGAAATGTCAGATTGACACTCAGAATCATTGGATTGAATTAGTTTTCCACTAAGGTCAAAGGTTCTTCCAGTTGGTGACCACCTAAGGCAAGTTCTAGGTTTTCTAGACCTGGGTAAAGCAAGTCTTTCTTTGGACCCTAACTTCTTTGATTTCTTGACTTTTGACTTATGTTTCGTTTGGTTTTCAATGTTTGAAACATTAACACTTTGGTTGTTATCACAAGAATTCAAGCCATTCACATAATTAAGCACACATACATCATGATTAGCAGTAATCAAACATTGCTTACACATAGCACAAACAACTTTAGATTTATCATTCCGAATAGCAAGTTTAATGTGATTACATTTAAATGACATATGTTTCTGATTCTTAGAAAGAAGTAAATTCCTATGGTGTTCTTCTACTTTAACTTCTTTATTCTTAATGCAACTACTCTTAGACGCAGAGGGGACCCTATCATTCTTTGTATTGCTCCTAGGCTATGGTATTCTGGTCTTAGCAGTGCTGTCTACTCCTGTAGAAGATAAACCATTTGAGTCAGAATTCACATCTTTCTTAGTGATGACATTAGGTTGTGAAACAATGATAGGTTTTGTCCTAACGCTTGCTTTTTCAGGTTTGTTAGGCACTACCTTGTCTACCCTAGAGTTCATGGTAGGATTAATCCTAAACATTCCTGGGGCAATCACTTTCTCGTTCTTCACAACTATTGATTCTTGAGTTTTTGGTACCGAGTGTGAAGTGACTGGTTTTGTCAAATCATGTTTCTCAACAACCTTAGGAATAAACCGAGTTTTTAGAAATGGAGTTATAGAATAGAGTTTTGTTCCCAAGGTTGAAGATTTTTCAAACTTAGTATTCGCACTCGTACCTTTCATTGCATCATCTTGTTTAGAAAACTTACCAACTAACTGGGCTCTTAACTTAGCATTTTCATAAATCGTATCATTAAGTTTTTCTTGTAAAGAGTCAGTTTTGATTTTGGTTTGAGCCCGTGTCTGTTTGATAGAATCAAATAGGTTCTCGTAAATAGCCTTAAGATGTTCATTCTCTTTTTCTAAGGACATAACCTGAAACTCTAATGACACGTTCTCATCATCAAGTTTCTGAGATAAATGGTCAAGGGTATTTGATTCACATAGAGTATTCATACTCTGACCCTTGAGATCTCCCAACTGAGCTTGCAACCGTTCGGTTTAGTTTTGCATGTTATTATAAGCTTTATTATACGAAATTTTATCATATTTGCATTCCTCACTTTTTGTACCAATCATTCCAAAGAACAACATATTTTTTTTCCTTTTTGATAATGCAAGTTTCAAGTTTTTCTTTCGTACGATCAAGCTCAGTTTGGAGAATTGATGTATCTGCAACATAATTATTTTGCATAATTGACATTATATCCTGACTAACAACTGCTCTCAAGAGACGCTCGGTTTCATATTCCAAAACCTTGTTCATATCAAGAGATTCATCAGCTTCTTTTGTAAGAGATTTGAAGTCTTGAACAAATTTAGCTACTTCTTTCAAAAATTGTTGTTCAAAATTTTGAACTCTAGCGTTAACTTGGTTAATGATAGGAGCTATTTCATCTTTTAAAATCTTATGAACCTCTTGATGAACATTAGATGACCAACTGTTTATATTTAATGACATTTTTGACTTTACAACACGTTGAAGAGTCACAATGGTGTCTTTTACCTCATTTAGAAATTTTCGTACGACACTCGGTGAAGAAGTATTATCTGAAAATCCATCGCCAGGTATCAAAATTGGTTTGAAAACTGTGTTAGAAACACTTGCCATTTTGAAAGTATTTGAAAAATACAACTCTTCACGTGACTTGGCCTTTTGAGAAACAAAAACCTCTGAAAGTTTATTTATCTTTGCATAATTTGTCGGTTTTATTTCTTTGTTCAGTTGTTTCATTTTCAAACGACTCTCTTGAGCAAGTTGTAGTGTTTCCTTCGAATCATACAAAGCAGGAAGATCATGCTTATCTAATAACACTTTGCCATTATACAAACTCTGTTGCTTTTTCTGAGCTTGCTTGAGATAGTGAGGGTTTTCATAACCAATAGCCATTTTATGTTCAGTGTGGTAAAACGAGTCTAGCTCAGGTGAAAGCATATGCATCGTTTGAATCGATTGACCCGTTTTAACCAAAATGTTAATAAATCCACTGGTTTTCTTTTCCGACTCTATCAGTTTATCAAGAAGCTCGTTTTTACGTGTTTTAAAATCATCTTTCAAATTTTTCCTTTCTTCTTGAAGATAGGAAACAATTGATTTTTCCTTTGAAAGCTGGTTATTTAGATTTGTAATTTTCTCATTCAAAGTCGTTATTTGTTTAGCAGATCTTAAGTGAAGTGCATTTATCTTTTTAGTAAGACATTGTTCTTGATAAACCAAAATTTTGTAACTGCTTTCAAGTTTATCAAACTTTTCTTGATTGAATTCAAAACATTTTTCTTGTCCCTTATATCTTGCAAGCTCAGTGGTCAAATCAGCATTCGTTTCTTTTATTTTACGATTGACCGTGTTGACTTTCTCAACTTTAATGACCAAATTATTATATAATGATTCAAAATAAGCATGTGTTTCCTCAATAGTAGCATGATGTTCTACTGTTCCTCCATTATGTTCCACACTAGGTTCAGCAATAATAACATTACTGGTATTTTGTTGAACCAAATGTGGCTCAGTAATGGGCTCGAGTAACTCAGTATACTGATCCTCTTGAGTAAACATAATGAATATCTCATTATCATAACAATTTTTATAATGGTGTACCTCAGATGATCCATCTAAATCGTAGACGAGAGCTTTGTCATTCTGAGTACCCGATGTCGATGCTTGCTGCAAATTAGGCATCAAGATGCAGTTTGCATTGACTTTCTCAATCGCATAAATATCATCTGCAACATCCATTAGATCAAATTCCTCATCTTGGAGTTGAATCCATGCTTCTTCCTTTTAAGCAATCAACAACTGAGTTTGAAGATAAGCAACATCCCTTCTCTTTGGTTTGACTGTGCAGTTCCTGGCATAATGACCCAATCCTCTGCAGTTGTAACACCTCATTTGATTACCATTGTTCCCATTACCATTACCCTCAGCCCGTGCTGCTACAACATTACCATTCCTATTCTGATTCGCATTCTGATTAGCAATCCTCGAAATAACAATAAGCCCATTCTGATTCCCAACATTCTGAATACCCAGATTCTGAACTGTATTATGCCCAACCTGATTCCCTGCATTCTGCATTGCATTATACCCGTTCTGATTCCCTGCAATCTGCCCAGCATACTGTCCAAACTGATTCCCACCATCATCTTTAACCATCTGCATCTGTCTATCTTGACCCATATTCATACCCGGCTGTGCAATTTGCCTATTATGAGGGTTTGATGAAATTTTTTGATTGTTGTTGGTTGGTGTAGAGTAGCTTAGTTTGAATGCCTTAGCCATAAGTACAAGTGCCATGTTCATTGCAGTACTGGGATCTGAGATGTCTTCCGGGATTTTGCGCATTAGTTTGTGATGTTTAAGTTCGTGTGAATGAAGTTTGTGGGACAAAGTTGTTATTGGTTGTGGTTGTTGCGTGTAGGTAATATGTGATGACTGATCTGGGTGAAATACTGGATAATTGTAAGAATTATGAGAATTTACCATGAGTGCCAAAGGATCATTTGTTGTTGCAAGTTGTTCTGCCCTGATTTCATTAACCTCCATTTGATTGAATTTCAAGAAATCATAAAACTGAGTGTAGTCCATTTCATGCAAGTCCTTTGTTTGGTGAACAATGATAACATGTCGTCTCCATTCTGGCTGGAGGTTGTTAAGGAACTTAAGGTTGCTGGCAATGTTCTTTGGGAAATGTTTGTTTCGTTTGAAATCATTCATGAGCTTTACGAAACGATGATAGTAAGATTTAATCGATTCTTCTTATGTAGACTTGAAGTTTTCCCATTCATTGAACAATTTTGCCTCTTTCTCCTGAAGACCAATATCAAAACCTTTCATCAGTTTCTGAACACGTAACCGAATTTTCTGAGTAGTGTCACAACTATCTACTACAGCATAGATGTCTTCAGGAAGACCCATGAGAATAGTATGAATTGCTTGATCATCTTCTTTGCTTATTTCTCAGTGAGTTCATCATTAGTCTGCTTGTGAAAAGATTCAGCAACAGGAACATCACGGTCATGATCACTTGGTTCAACAATCATACATTTGACATATGGACCGTGAAGAATATAATTGACATGTAATTTCTCATTTGGTTTACTCTTTGCGTAACGAAGAAGTCTACTAGACCATGAAATACAGTTGTCTTTATTAACCATAGAAGGTCGATTTTTGGAACCAGCAGCATAGATGTCTTATTGAGTCGACATTGCAAAAGTGATGTGAAATGATATTTTAGTATCATTTTAATGATTAGTAAGAGTTGTGTAACTATGTTGTTATGGTAAGTGATTATGAGTTGTTCTTGGTGTAGTTAAAATCCGTAAGTTACAAAGCAAGTCCTTAGATCCCAAACAAAATTCTTAAATCGGGGGCAGAAGCTTAAACCTCGAGATAACAAGTTAAATCGCGGGATTTTACTAAACTTCTAAAATTCCTGTATTCCGCGGGAAATGAAGGATAAACCGCGAGAGGGGGAATAACTTCAACCTGATAAACCGTGGAAGGAGGAATAACTTCAACCTGATAAACCGCGAGAGGATGAATAACTTCAACCTGATAAACCTCGAGAGGAGGAATAAACCTTCAATATGATATTCCACGAGAGGAGGAATAAACCTTTAATCTGATATTCTGCGGGAGGAGGAATAAACCATCAATCTGATATTCCGCGGGAGGAGGAATAAACCTTCAATCTGATATTCCGCGGGAGGAGGAATAACAAAATATTGATATTATGCGGGTTCCTAACATGTATTCCTCGGGCACTTTCAGATATTCCGCGGATACTTTTGTTTATTCCGCGGACACTTTCGTTTATTCCACGGGATTTGTACCTGTATACCTCGGGTTTGAAGATGGTATTCCTCGGGTAAGAACAATACGAGCACAAACTCAAAAACCACTTATAAAACACAATTTGTAACATTTTTTCTTGATTCATTTTTCAAAATAACTATATCTAAGGTATATCTAACATAAAAACCATACTTTTAACATTTTTAACATCAAAAATTGTATCACTTTTTTCGTGTAAAATGCCTAAAAATGCTTAGATTCTTAGATTTTTCAAGTAAAAACGCACACAAACAATCACGTAATCATTCCTAGGCTCTTGATACCACTTGTAACACTAATATCATTCATACATAATATACGAAAATAATAGAATTCTAGAGAGAGAAAGAGGGCTTAGAGAGAGAAAGAAATAAGA
>BQNB010170370.1:0-13684 GCA_026074375.1 Tanacetum coccineum | reverse complement strand
ATTTTATAAAAAAATTTCTCCTTTTGTTGTCATTATGTTAACGTTAGTCTTGTTTTGATCGATCTATTATTGTTCAGGGGAATGTCATCTGTTCATGCGATTTTCATTACAATAATGTCTTTGTACTTTGTGTTTTGGTCAAATCTTTATTCTGATCAGTGTAATGGTGGTCCAATTACATTCCGCTGCTTTAGGGGTAAGTGTTAATCATCATCTATTCATAAAATATAATTTAAAAAAAAGATTGGGTTAAAAATTTTATAAAATTTAAATTTTATAAAAATTTTTTTCGAAGTATAAAAACTTTTATAAAAAATTTCGAAGTATAAAATTTTTATTTTATAAAAATTAAAAAAAATCGAAGTACAAAATTTTTATGAAATTTTTCCAAGTACACAATTTTTATTTTATAAAAATTTAAAAAGGTTATTTTTTTCGAAGTATAAATATTTTTTTCGACGTATATAATTTTTATTTTAAAAAAAAATATTTACCATATTGTATTTTTTTATCTAAAAGAAAATACCAACAATTAAAAGGAAACAAATACAAGGATAAAAATACCCTCATGTGTGACGCATGTGGATGGGGTTAACTGAACTTAACTAAGAAAAATAACGATCGTTAGAGATAAGGATGGATGGTGTTACATAGTTTGTTTTTAAGGATGAACGGGGCAAAAAAAAGATCAGGGACGACTATAGGGATTTGGCCTAAACCACAGGGACGAACCATGCAATTTACTCTTTAAACAAATATAACTAGAGACCTCACACATTAGTCCGTGAATGTGATAGTATAATATAGTTAGGGTGAGTCCTCACCTCTCACCTGTAGAATGCCTTATTAGTGCTCATGTCATTGTTTAAACATCTGTTGTCACAAGGAAAAAAATTGCTTTCTCGTCACAAGGTACTTACTTTTTTGGAGAAGAAACACATATGAGATTACAGGTTTTTATAAAAAATGGTTAAGGCATCTATTTCTTGGTAATTTATGCTTTTGAACAATTTCTGTATCATTATTTAGAGTAACAATGTTTTTATTTCTTCGTATTATGCTCATGTTCTGTGTTTTTATGTCAATGGGTCATATACACAATTTGAAAACTTACTCTCGCTTGACTTCACTTAGGCCTTCACCTTTTTGCACGTCCACATAAGGCAAGCTGCAGCGGTGGTCACCTCAGTTGCACTTTTCACCTTTGGCTACCAGCTTGTTGTTTGGCCATCTTCTGATTACAAGTATACATAATTGTACATATGCTCATACAAATCACCTTTTTTACTCACACATACAAAGTTAAGGATGATTGCTCAATGAATTTTTCTAGTGTTCTTTTTCAATCCCCACTCTAGAATAAAACTAAATGAAAACAAAAGAGGATGCATTTAAGGGGTCAAGGTTTATATGATGCATACAGGTAGCAACAGATGTAAGGAACGGCTAATCAATTTTTCTGTAAAATAAGTTACCTACACACGTCTTTTACTGACGTGTTATTAGTTTTCCGAATTAATTTAATTGTATTTATTTTAGAAAGCCTTTAAGTGTACGCATAAGAAACATTACACATTACAAGACTTAGCGAGTTTGGACAAAACTGTGAAGTATAGACGTTTAGTGTTCATTGGGGTTTACATTTTTTTTACTTAATTTTTTTACATTTTTTTCAATTTCAATGTTCTTTACTGCTCATAATGGTTAAGTTTGTCATGTGACAGTGATGAAGTTGTTGCTGCATTTCTAGAAACTTCGGGAAGATCATTGAAACAACTTTTACTGAGTAAAATTGGCCAGGTACATATAAAGTCCTTTTTAGATTTTGCCTGGTCCGTTAGAGATGAAACATTGATTCCTCTAAAACAAGATAGTTTTCATTTGCAGCATTTATATTGTGCCTTTTACAAAGAGCATGTTTTCATTATGCGCATATTGCTTACTAATTAAAACATCAATTGCAGGTCAGCTTCAAAACTGCATTTGCTCTTACAAAATATGCAAGAAAACTGGAAACTGTATCTATCATGGTGCACTAAACTAACTGAGGAAGAACTTGGATTTGTTATCGATAACTCTTCCTCGCTAAAGCGGCTGAAAATCTATGGATGTACCAAAGTAAGTATGCAACATATGATGCTTTTTTTTTTGTATGGCAATCTAAGCCTATTTGGGTCTTGCTTGATTTCAAACAGTTCAAATCGGAAATATAACGCAAACGGGTCAAATGGGTTGAATTTAAAAGTTGCCCAAAATTTATTTATATACATATCCTAAGTTGTTTTTATTTACATGAGAGTGTTGTATTACAATTGTTTTAGTAATACTAATGAACTTTCTTTTTTTAAATGAGTAAAAGTGTTTGCGGGTCAAACCTGGGTTGGCATTACAAAGTGACATGTTTCAACCTAAACCTGTGTTGACCCAATTACAGCTACTTGACCCGCCCATCTTGCCAGCTCTACTAGCATTGTCTTAAAATTATAATCGTCATTTGGCCAATGGTCACACTGCGATAACCAAATGTTTTGTTTATGCAGATCGCACATGATTACTGGCTCAAAGTCACGGGTTCCCATATGTTCAGTGATACCTTCAAGTTATGAGTTGACTTCTAAACCTAGTGTCTTTTTTTCTGCAAACATGTTACAAAAAGAATGCTAAACAGGTTGCCATATGTGGCTTTTTTTCTTCTTTTTTTCGCAACTATATTTGCATATGTCCAAAGTTACAAAAACAATGTGTAATTGTCCTGATTCAAAGTTTAATGACATCAGAGTTTAGATCAAATGGTTTCTTATCCAATCTTTACAAAAGAGGATTACATGATAACAATAGTTTTTCTTCTTCTTACAAAACTTGTGTTTCAAATACAAGTTATGAAATTTGTTTTTCTCTGGGATGGATGGAGTGATATCAGCCATGTTTTTTTTTTAATTTTTTTTTGGTAACCATGGTTTTCCGACACATTGGCCGAATAATTCACGGGGTTCGAACCCACCGCCACACAGACTCAAACCAGGTAAAGCCCTCCCTTTTCAGGAGGTTGGTGTGGCCACTATCAGCCATGTTATTGTATTCCTTTATACATATACAGTTAGTAAAGGTAAAAAAAGATACATTAAAAAGATCGCAAACGCAATCCCAAAAAACTTTTGAAGTTTCTGGAATTCTGGTTTCCTTCTATGTTTTGCAGATGGGATTAGTACAGTAGGTTTTTTGGTAATAGATGCTGCAATTCAAAAAAACCAAAAAATAGTTTTTGGCATACCATATGAAAAGAAATGACTATCTGCAACTCTAATTTGTGATTTAGAATCATTATGCTAAGACTTTAATCTATTTTGCATTTGCAATCTAAAACATGCTTTAAACACTTATATTTAGACATTGATGATTTTGTCTTTACCAGCAACATACATCTTAACTTTTTTCCATTTCTTACAAAAATTCTAAAACACTAAAAAGCTCTGCACTTCAAAACAAGGGCAAGAAGTAATAAAATGGCGATGATCCCACCTGAAGAACCTCCGACTCTGTATATCCAATAAGGGTCAAACCTTGTAAGACTTTGATCCAAGTAACACGAAAACACTGCAACGAGGATCAAAACCATCAAAACTAGAAGCAAATAGGTTGATATGCTAATAAAAGGCTGCTCTTCAAGCTCCAGTTCTTCAATAGTAAGTGGTTTTTTGTCGATAAACAGTGGTGAGATGACTGCTATGAGTCCCAAGCTTATAGCAAGTAACTTTTTGCTTGATGAGTGTCTTGTTCCATTTCTCCTGCTTGTGTTTTCGTGCTCCATTTAGAGTTGAACAAGTTTTTTCATGCCAACATTTCTTTCTTATTGTCAGTTATATGTATTGGAATATGATTCCATGAAAAAGATAACAAAATGCATCAGAATAAGAATTTTTTGAAGATATGGATTCTCTATACCATTAGGAAAATGATGTCAAAATTGTAAGCTTTTGGGATTCTTTTTATTGCTAAAAGTGTTGAATTATATTCTTGAAGTCATTAAAAGTGTTGGAGCTTGCTTTTGAAGTTACAAAAGAGATGGGTGGATATGAATGTTTTGAAGACCATAGTTTGTTTCTGATTCAGTAACTTCGTAACTTCATAATAACTGTTATGCCCGTTACCTCGTCCACATATACACCACGAATAACATGTTTATTCACATTCAATGTATGGAACAAAAAGAATGAGAAAAGTGACAAAATTACAAAAATAATACATCTCAACTTTGAAGTTAGCAACGTAAAAACATTGTACACCAAAGAGGCTACACTGGCTCAAAGTTCGTATAAACTATAAGAAAAACTACAATACACCAGCTCAAACTGTTTAATTATCAGTGGATCCCTTCGACCTACTTGCGTCAAACCTTCTGACCCATTTCTTCTGTGACATTGTAAGATGTGATGTTGCCGTAGGAGATGATGGGTGTGATTCAGATGATGAGTCTTTTTGAGAGGTTTCCGTGGATGGAAGTTCAGCAGGAAGTGCTGAAGCAGTGCTTGTTAACGCGTTTAGTACAAGAAATGCAAGTATGGGAGAAAGATCTAAAGTCCCTCCGAGTGGTGGAATAAGCCCACGGAAAATGTTTAAGTATGGGTCACATAAAGTGCTGTACAAACAAAACCAACAACATTAATAATTGTAAATATTTTAGTGCTACCATCCATTCAAAAAGATTTGTGATTTCATATGGTTTTATAAACAAACATGCATGCTTTTGTTACTAATTATAATGTGAATGTGAACTTTCAACTTTTAACGTTAGAAGAATATTCACAAAATGTCCACATACAACAAGATGGTGCACCACAATGGAAGTTTGTTTACGGCCATTTACTATAGGTCGCAAAAGTGGGTATTCTTCTTGTCCAGGAAAATTTGATTTCTTCTATAAATTATTAGTGGCTAGCGCCGTGTATAATTACAAAATATACTGTTTCTTATTTAACAAAATGACGTAAGAATCAGTAGGTCTAATGCATTGAACATGAACTTTGGATGACTTACAACCCATTTGACGCCCTTTAAAGCTTTACCCGTTTAACCTTTTAGAGATAAATCTTAACTTGAACCCATCCATTCATAAGTAAATGGGTCGAAAAGGCCACATGTACTCACTAGAATATTTCCATATTGTGTGGCTTGTATTAGTTCAAATGTTTGTATTTTCTGAAAATATGTTCACATTAGAATTAAATATTCACCCTAGTCAAAATGACAATTATTAGGTTGGCAAAGGAATAGAAGGGGCAATGAAGCCTAAAACTGAAAATTTCTACTTGTTATCTGAAACTTTATTAGTTTGATTACTTATGGATTTTTATACGCTTAGCCCTAAATTGAGCTAGGATTATAGTTTATAAACAATATACCTGAGGGGGCTGACGATGACCGGAGGAGCGTTGGGAAACCATGTAAGAACTAGCCTGGCAACCAACAATGTATTGTAAATGTTTAAGAAATTTGAAATACCATTGGTTACCACAAGTCCTGCCAATGAGTCTCCCGGTAGAACGGCAGCAAAATTGTGATTTGACAGATGGTTCAAACTCCTTCGGTTTCTGTTATTAATCTGAAATACATGACAAACTCATCAACAAAACGAGGAATGCATAGTTCTGACTTCTGATCGATCAACTAAGTATATTGTCTAACGTCTAGGTAGTTTAGTGTTGCTGTTTTTAGTTACCTGTATTTATGACTGTGTGACCATGAGTTAACAAAGTCATGTTACTTATAAATGATACTGCATATGTCTAGGTAGTTTAGTGTTGCTGTTTGGTACGTTTTGTCCTTTTTGTTCGTTTTCAGCCGTTTTTATCAGTCTTCATACGTATTTTACGTTTGGTACATTTTTATACGTCTTCGTACGTTTTTAAAGTTTTATACGTTTTCGTACGTTTTCATCCGTTATATACCTTTTCGTACGTTTTCGTACGTTTTGATACGTTTTAAAACGTACAAAAAACTTTAGAAAAACGTACAAAAAAGGAAAACGTACAAATAAGTATGAAAACTGATAAAAAGGGGATGAAAACGTATGAAACGTAAAAATACGTAAGAAAACTAACAAAAACGAATGAAAGCGTACGAAAACGTATACGATGGATGAAAACGTATAAAGCGTTAAAAAACGTACGAAAACATTCAACGTTCAAAAACATATAAAAACGGACCAAACGTAAAAAAATGTATGAAAACAGATAAAAACGGATGAAAAAGAACAAAAAAACGGACAAAACGTACAAAAACTTGAAAAAACGTATGAAAACGTACAAAAACGGACGAAAACGTATAAAAATGTTCAAAAACGCATAAAAATTAATTAAAACGGATGAAAACGTACCAAGCGTAAAAAACGGTTTAAACCATAAAAGGAACGTATAAAAAAGTTAAAAATTAAAAAGAAATAAAATACTAAAAAAAATAAAAAAACAAAAAATCACGCAACAAACCACAGGGACCATTTACGAAACACTTACGAGGGTATTTATGTCATTTCCAGCATCCAAACCAGCAATTAACGGTCAAACTAAGGGAATTAGTGGTCAAGGGACCAAACCCGATACGGGTCAAAACCATGGGGAGAGGATCCGGGAAAAAAAAGATGAGGGACCATTTCCGTTAAACCCGACAGACCACAGGGACCATATATGCAATTAACTCTTACTAGAACTAATACTTGGTTTTGAATGTTTGAATAAGCGGACTATGCCTCTCATTATGCGTGATTATGCAACCAAAATGATCATCAGCGGTAAAGATTACTGATTTTCCCATTCTAATTTGAAAACAACACTTTTAATCAGTTTGTCTTACTTCCTTGCATAAATTACCTTATCATTACAACTTAACATCAAACAAGCACATCCAAACACAATCTTTTACAACATGTTGATTATCTGATTCTCATTATATAATATCACACAACCAATGTGATACATAGGCGAGGTTTGGATCAGTTGGAAAAACCCATCTCCTTTGGAGACAGAGGCGAGGGTTCGATCCTCACTCCCTGCAAAAAGGCCGGAGGTCCTCTGGAAGTGGCCTCTCTACCTTCAGGTAGGGGCAAGGATGTCTACATTTCACCTCCTCCATACCTCATGGAAGACGGGATTGGGTACCATTGATTTATGATTTTTACACAATCAGTGTCAAAACGGACATCCAAACACTCCTTTATCAACTTAATCACATAAGGAAGGTGACTATCATCACCAAAGTGTGGGAGGTCACAAAGTTTAAGTCTGCGACGATGGGCTTAAACCCTATGGATAAGTCAGCAAAAAGTTCGGAAACCATGATTACCAAAAAAAAACTTAACCACATAGCCGAAACCACAACAACTTAACTAATGTTCTCACAACCAACTTCATTTTACTCCATAATCCATATATATAAATAACTAATCCTACGAATAACGCCATGTAACAACATTACATATTCAATTTTCTAAGTGTAAGAAATGTACCACATAAAACTGTACACTAGTGAAAGTACATTGTATCTGCTTAATTCGATACTTTTTCTACGGTAAACTAAGAGTCTCCCGATATATACAAGACAAACTCATCAACAAAACGAGGAATGCATAGTTCTCATCCATCAACTAAGTATATTGTCTAATGTCTAGGTAGTGTAGTGTTGCTGTTTTTAGTTTATCTGTATCTATGACTGTGTGACCATGAGTTCACAAAGTCATGTTACTTATACATGATACTGCATATGCTAAACCTCCACATAAGTAATTAGATGAGTGACTTTCGAAGGGTGTTTGGATTTACGTTTTCGAGCTAATTATATGATTATTATTACTAGAACTAATACTTAGTTTTGAATGATTGACTAAGCAGATTATGCCTCTCATTATGTGCGATTCTGCAACCAAAATGATCATCAGCGGTAAAGTAAGATTACTGATTTTCCCATTCTAATTTGAAAACAACACTTTTAATCAATTTGTCTTACTTCCTTGCATAAATTACCTTATCATTACAACTTAACTTCAAACAAGCACACCCAAACGCAATCTCTTACAGCACGTTGATTATCTGATTCTCATTATATAATATCACACAATCAATGTCAAAACGGACATCCAAACACTCCTTTATCAACTTAATCACATAAGGGAAGTGTGACTATCATCATCAAAGTGTGGGAGGTCACAAGTGCAAATCTTGCTTGGTGCAAACAAATTTGAAGTGGTCACGCCAACCTCCCAGGTGACGATGGGCTTAAACCCCATGGATTAGTCGGCAAAAAGTTCAGAAACCAAGCCGAAAGCACAATTACTTAACTTAACTAATGTTCTCACAACCAACTTCATTTTACTCCATATATATAAATAACTAATCTTACGGATAACGCCATGTAACAACATTACATATTCAATTATATAAGTGTAAAAAAAGGTACCACATTACACTAGTGAAAGTACATTGTATCTGCTTAATTCAATACTTTTTTCTAAGGTAAACTAAGAGTCTCACAATATATACAATTATACATTACAGCTTGGTATAGAAGCCTCTTATGTGTACGGCTATGATAATTATACTTTAGGGGGTGTTTGTTTCGGCTTATATAGCCGGCTTATGGCTTATTTGGTTTTGGGCTTATGTTTGATAAACTCACTTTTTGTGGCTTATTTTGAAACTTTTCGGACCTGGCGATCCCCTTTTTTCTATTCAATCCCGTTCCGGGACAGGCGGCTAATACTAATCTAATAAGTGAAGTAGCTGTCGTCTAACCAATGGCTCGGACACCAGACCGCCCTTGCCCGCCCATTTGGCTTACATAAGCTCATTATGTCATAATGAACTTATAAAATCCAAAAAAATTCAAAATAAGCCACAAAAAATGAGCTTATAAAACATAAGCCCAAAACCAAATAAGCCATAAGCCAGAACAAGTAGCATAAAAAAAGTAAAGAGTGACAAAATACGATAAATACCTGACAAAAGTTATGGTACTCATGAAACACCTTACTAAAAAGCTCATTTCTCAAAGCAAGATTTTGAACAACACCAAGACATTCTTGAACAGTGTCATGAATACTAGAGACAATATCATGGGATGTTTGGGTTAAAAATGTTTGGATATTTGGAATGGGTTTTTGGTTGGAATGATTTGTGGAAATGGGTTTGAAGAACAAAAGTGATGAGGGGCTGATAATGGATAATGGGATATCAATTTTGGTTGTGGGTTTGGTTTCATTATGTGAATGCATTGTTTCAATGTTTTTCTTTTGTTGGGAGTGGTGAGGAAGTGAGGATGAAGAAGATGGGATTTGAGGATGACGTTTTGTGATTTTTTCTTGTGGTAGTTAAAGTGGGTAACTTCTATCAAGTGGTAACATCGGTGTAAGAAAATTTATCAACTTATTTAATTGAGTAAATTGCAAAAATCATCCCTGTGGTTTGTAGTTTGTGGCAATGTTTTAAAACCCGGGTTTTTAGTTAACCCGGTTGAGTGACCGGTTTACCGGGTCGCCGGTTCAACCGGTTAGACCGCCGGGTCAAACCGGTTTTACGCCAAAAGGAAAAGCACCTTTATTCAAATTGTACACAAAGAAAAATGTTACACTATGGAAATTACTTGTATATTTATTAAAAAAAAACTTTTATTGGTACACTGTATCAAAGAGTACGACTTGTAATTTGCTACATAAGTGATCATATCATAAATATCAAATCACCACTTGACTTAGGCGTCATTATCACCCTCAAACCAAACTTTCAATATTATTTTTTCTCATTCCTCTGTTGTTTTAACCAAAGAAAAGATCACCAAACTCAAACCCTTTCATACACACACAGCTATCACCATTTTTCAGTCACCACTGCTGTAACATATTACTCTTCGCCGGCGTACAAGAAACCGAAGAGGTGGGTCGATCTTTAATGAGATTAGTATGCGTATGGTTCAGTTTCATAGTGTATGGCCCAGTTACAAGAAACATGTCCTATTTCAGCATCTAGTTACATCATTCTTGTTCTTTTCCTTTCACATATACTGAACCGTCCGGTTTCCGGTCCGACGGTTCGACCCGGGTCGACCGAAACCCGGCGGTTCAATCCGGTCTGAACTGCAGCAAAAACCCGGCCTACAACGGACCGGCCAACATTCCGGTTCGCGGTTCAACCGGTTCGACCGGCCGGGTTGAACCGGGTTTTAAAACATTGGTTTGTGGCACTAATCATCCCTAGCCGATACTATTGGCACTAATCATCCCTGCGTGGCAAATATCTGGCAAAAATCATCCTTATTGAGGATGATTTTTGCAAAAAGTTTTACAAAAAGTTTTGCAAAAATCATCAGAAGCATTTTTCCTCTCTTTTGCCTGCAAACCTCTACAGGCGGGCAGATGTTTTTGTTTGTTTTTTTTGCAGACATAAGTGTTAAGAAGCATTTCTCACATCTTCAACATTTCACACATAAACTTTTACTTTTTCCCACTTCTTCAACACTCACCTCCCACCACACTTTTAATATTCGTATGTTATTTTTACGTTTTTATCGGTTTTTGTACGTTTTCATACCGAAATGATTCATTTTGTATGTTTTTTACGTTTTTCTCCGTTTTTGTACGTTTTGTACGTTTTGTACGTTTTCATAAGTTTTCTTACGTTTCATACGTTTTATCCGTTTTTCTTCGATTTTGTACGTTTTCGTCTGTTTTCTACGTTTTCGTTCGTTTGCATATGTTTTCGTGTGTTCTTCTAAGTTTCGTCCGTTTTCATAATTTTTTTACGTTTTCGTCCGTTTTCATACGTTTTTGTTTGTACTCGTACGTTTTCGTCTGTTTTTGTCCGTTTTCATCCGTTTTCTTATACTGTCATTTGTTTTTTTAGGTTTCGTCTGTTTTCGTACATTTTCTTACGTTTTCGTCTGTTTTCGTACGTCTTCATTCGTTTTCGTCCGTTTTCTTATGTTTTCGTCTGTTTTCATACGGTTTCTTACGTTTTCGTCTATTTTTGTACGTTTTCTTACGATTCGTACGTTTTCGTCCGTTTTTCACGTGTTCGTCCGTTTTTCCCATTTTCGTATGTTTTTTTTTACCTTTTTTACGTTTCCAGTCGTTTTATACGTTTTTTGACGTTATTATACGTTTTCATCCTTATAAAAAACGCACAAGAACGTAAAAAAATGTATGGAAACGTAAAAAAACGTACACAAACGTATAAAAAGGTAAAAGAAGTATGAAAACGTAAAAAAATGTATAAAAACGTACACAAACGTAGAAAAACGTAAAAATAGTATGAAACTAGCAAAAACGTAAAAAACGTACAAAAAGATTTGAAAATTAAACAAATGTATAAAACGAATGAAAACGGATGAAAACATACAAAAACGGAAAAGACGTAAAAGACAAAAACAGAGGATGGGCTGAGATGAGGGGCTTCACTCTCATCCTTTGTACTTAAATATTTTTTTGGAGTAATATATTTTACCGGGGTAATCCCCTTTACCAAAAAAAAGGAGAAAACGTTAAAAAAAACTGACAAAACGTACGAAAAGGCACGAAAACGTATGAAAACGGACGAAAACGTAAAAAATGGACGAAAACGTACAAAAAGTACAAAAACGTAGGAAAACGTATAAGAACGTATAATAACGTACAAAAAAGTATGAAAACGTACAAAAACACTAGTGAAAAAAGATAACGAAAAAAAGAATGAAAGAAGTCCTTTAATGGCGAAAAAAAAACAAACAGTCTTTTTCATGCAGATGAATAGTTTAGATGTACTTCTTCTTCTGCAGACATAGTTTGTAGATGAAGATGTAAAACCTCGGAAAAACAAATGAAATTAGTTAAAAAAGGATTGTCTGAATTAGGACTTTTTTTTAAATAGTGTACTACGAATTTCTCTAACCTAATTACCTTTCTCCTGATAATTTGCGTAAAAGACCGTTAGGTGCCGTTTGGTTGGGGTATATTGGGAGGAATTTATGGCATTTGTATTTTAATTTGGTAACACAAATAGGGGAATTTAAAATTCCATGAATTGCCAAAATGGAAGAAATTAAAATGGCTTCAAAAAGTGAAGAATTTTCATTTACTTAGGAAAAAAAATTATAAACTTTTTTTTTAGTTGTTTTTATTCTATTTTTTGGATATCCATCAATTTAGTCAGGCCGGGTTTGTCACGTTCGGGTCGGTAAAGGTCGAGTCATGGTTAAAAATTTTATACCCCAAACAGACCCTATTTGAATTCGGGTTAGTAGGGTTTGTGTCAATTCGGGTCGGGTCTGTACGGGTTCGGTTTAGGTAACCCGAATATGAGTAAAACATAATAAAATTGAATTTTTTTATCATCGTTTATATAGAAAATTTATAATATTTATTTTAGAAAGATATTTATTTGGGTTAATCAGGTCGACCCAAAATCGAGTTACCAAAATTTTCAACTCGATACCCGACCCTATTTAGTATTCAGGTTACTCGATTGACCCGAATAATTTTTTTTACCCGCGTAACCCGACCGAATAGGCTTATTCGGGGTCGGGTCGGGTTTTTTGACACCTCTATCCGTCCCTCCCTAAAAATTTGCAATAATAAACAAAATGACATATTTCAAAAAATTATAAAATTTTGTCAACCAAACATGCGTAGGCATTTTAAATTTCACATATTTAAATTTTTAAGAATTTAAATTTCCTACAATTTAAAATTTCAGAATTTCAAATTAATGAACCAAACGACAACTCTGGATCCGCTTCATTACGTATCACATAATTATCAAAATCAACGTTTGTAGTTGCAAGTAATTTAGATATATAATCTTATTCTTAGATATCGGATGAAATTCACCTTTTAAATGAGGACATCTATCATTATAGACATTATAATATGTGTGCATAACGTCAACCTATCTATCTATCTACCTATACTATAAACCAAACCCCTCTTATTACTGTATAGCCTCAAATGAAAGACACGTGTGCAAGAACAGTAGGCTACTATTACACTACCAACCAAGCCTTTTCTTTTTGACTAACCACTCTCACACAATCACACCATTCTCATACTATCTTTATTTCCTCTTAATTTCAGCCATATAATCTGGCTATTTGACGGGTGATGCTCTCTACTCTTTTGAATACCTTTTCATTTTTTTCTTTCACTTTTGTGGCTTAGTTAGGTTTATTAAAAAATTAAGTGTGGTTCTTTGTGATATACTTTTAGATAGTAGTTTCTTTTTGCGTGCTTTGATTTGTTCAGTAATGGACCACTAATGGTGGTGACGGGTGATACTCAGAAAAGCAAAAGATGAAGATTTTGTAAAGGAAATTAAAAGGAGGTGCGAAACCTTTAAATTTATTGTATTTATTATTTAGCTTGGATTTGTGTAATGATGGTACGTGATAATGGTTGATGCACCGTTGAAAAAAATAGAGTAGATAATGATATGTAGATTTAGATTTTCTCTGCAAGTTTACATTTGGATTTGTCTTTTTTTGTGTCTTCTTAGTTGTACCTGTTATTATGTGTATTCAAAGAAGAAGCTAAATGATTAGGCAATTGACTGAATTATTTGATATTTATAAGCTTGTTAAAATTGTTGTAATGTGATTTTTTTTATCGTATTGGCTTAATGTGTAACTTTTTATGTTTGTAAGGTTGATCTCTATAAGCTAGGATGCATTTCTT
>BQNB010170365.1:0-13684 GCA_026074375.1 Tanacetum coccineum | reverse complement strand
AGATCAAGCAATTAAGGGAACGTTGGATGGCACGACGCGTCTGTAACCGTCATGGGATGATGTACCGTGGGTAAGTATTTGTGTTTCAACCTTTATGACCTTTGTGTACAATTACTGCTTACAGTTATTAAATTGTATATAATTGAATATATTATCGTCGCAGGTGTTCATGCCGCTAAACGCCGGAGGTAACCACTGGGTGACGACAATAATAAACTTACACCAGTGCGCTTTTTTGGTCCTCGACTCTTTGCAAGACCCTAACCGAGAAACATATTTACGATAATATGTATCGGGATGGACCAGAGTGCTAAACGATTGTTTGCAAGAGCTTGGCCATTTCCAACGAACCAGGAGGTTGCCTTATAGGTTCAAATTTAGTTATAGTGTCGGCCCGTTCATGATGCCACAACAGGGAAAATCGTTTGATTTTTGAGTGGTTACTTGTTGGCTCATAGAGCAGTTAACTAAATGGATCTTTGCAATCCCAATATGATGGTGATTTTGAAACATTCTGCTTGAACTTTAGAGTTTTGTTGCGTTTGCCTTTTATTGTACTAGATGCGATGACACTAATGGATTAAGATATGATTAGATGAATTTGTATATATTTTTGTTTATACACCATATGTAAATAATTTTCTAACTGCCAATTTTTTGATACAATTTTCAAATTGTTATTGAACAACATAAATGGAACACAAAAGATAAATGTGATACAAACAAAGATAATCACTTAAATTAATAAAGTACGACATTGAGTTAAATTAACATTACAACCTACAAGACATTAGACGACTACATGGCGAACCTTATTTCTACGACATCACATGACAGTGATTGGCCATTTGGTGTAAAGTATTTAAGCTTTTACATTTTGATGTAGTTCCTAATGAATTCTTCCTCCTCATCCATAATTCGAAGTAACTCGTTCCTAGCCAACATTATGTTATTGGCGTTTCTCATGTCTGCTCCTATGAGCCTTTCCATAATTTCTCGACCATGGTCGACAAGGGGATTATCTGGCTGCGAACCTAACCTAATTATTTCAGGCCTATGTGGTCGAATTCTATCCGCAAAGCGACAAAACAAGTTCATCATTTCCTCTACTGTTGCCTCAACGTCAAATTTTTCTCGTATCATAAGGATAGATTGTCTCACATCATTTGGTTCTAAAACATAGTTTGTTTGAAAATTGATGAATACATTTGTTTAGCTTTTATGCTTGCCAATGAAAGTGTATGAAAATGTGTCACATTACATCCTTATATACATACTCAAAAAATAGATGCTCAAAGCCTTCAAGTCACAAGGTGGGTCATATCAATGTCAGTAAAAACAAATTGAATTATCAAATCATGTCATACTTAGTGTAAAATTTTAAGCTTTCACGTAATTGTCATTGAGTTGTCATTTCAGTACATATGTCATAAACTAAACGTCAACTTATTTTATTAAAAACAAAAACTTTTATTCATAAAATAAAACATTACATAGGAAATATAAAACGTAAAAGTAAGAAAAAAACATAAACATTCATAAACTAAAAACGGTATCCTGGTGGAAAACCTTAACCATGTTTCTCAATGTAATGTTAAGATAATGGGTTGATGGTTTAGGAGAAAATACTGAAACATTATGAAGTATTAAAACAGCTCCTACGATGATAGACTTTTCGTAACCCCCTTCTGTAAGGACTTTGTGATGAATTGTACCAGAAAGTGAGTGTGACTGTTAGCTCGCCCAGTGCATTTAGCGTACAAGACTTGATTACGGCTACAACCTTTTTAAGTTTCCTATTCTTGCAAAAAAAATCATATCGCCAAGACAACCAGTTGTCATGCCTCCTTCAACATTTAGATATTCAACTGCGCTAATCTATGGGCCACGTATAAAATGATCATCTTCACTTGCATCCTTAATTATTTTCCTAACATACTCATGTGTTGGCGTTCAACACTGAGGGCCACCTTCCGTCCTTCCCTAATGTCTGTTGTTTTACAGGGCCTCGTCGCTTGAACAATACCCGCAGGACTAGGTATTATCCTAACTGCGTTTTTACCACCAAATGGATTCATGGAAGATGTTGGATGATTCATGTTTGGTTGTGATGAAGAACCACCAACATTATCTTGTGGGCCGTATGTTGTGTCATGTTGTAGTCTTTGTGATACGAATGGTAAGTTGTGGCATCATTTTGTGTTTCAAGGAGTGTTTTGTTGAGACATTTTGTTAAGTAAATTTTTATTGTAAACACTATAAATATGAAGTTGCGTTTAAAAATATTAAAGTTAAGGGGTATTTATAGATAAATAAAATGGTATTGGGTAATTGTCATTGAATTGTCATATCCATGTTAGTAAACAAAAACAGAATTGTTAAAGCCTGTCATATTTAGTGTAAAATTTAAAGCTTTCACGTAATTGTCAGTGAGTTGTCATATTTAGTGTAAAATTTTAAGCTTTCATGTAACTTTCATTGAGTAGTCACATCCATTTCAGTTCATATTTAAACCGAATTGTCAAATCCTGTCATATTTATTGTAAAATTTTAAGCTTTCACGTAATTATCATTCATTAGTGACATCCATTTTTATACAAAGAAACTGAATTATCAAATCATGTCATATTTAGTGTAAAATTTTAAGCTTTCATGTAATTTTCATTAAGTAGTCGCATCCATGTCAGTACATATGTATTTTGCTACCACACTTTATAATCAATTTAAAATTTACAAGTTTTATAGCACTATCTAAAACTAGACATGAATTCAAATATACAAAAAATTCAAATGTGTATTACATTTTGAAAATAAAGACGAGGTGTAGAACCGTAGAGGGGGTGAATATGGTATTTTTGACTTACTCGGAGTTTATGAAACTTTAAAGTCTTAAAGAAGCTGAGTGGTATAATGATCTACTTAACAATAGAGCCAATAGGTAGAGAGAGACGTCATGAGTGTGTACTTACTTGTATCTACTAACAATTCAGAATTGCCAATATGTAAAGAGTAATGAGATGACCATTTAATATAACTGACTGTGTCGACTATGATTAGGTTTTAGAGCCATTTGAGTAACGTCCAAATGGCGAATCTATGAAATCTATGAAACCGATACTATTACTCTCACATAATCCTTATGGTTGACTATAAACCGTATTACAACTTTGCTCCACCGATATGCACTAAGATTGGCGCTCACTAAGAAGAGCTACTCCTAACGGTATTTCGCCTTTGGAAACGACTTCTAAGAACTCGTGATTCAGCTAACTCCTATGACCACTAGGACCACTAAGAACTTCCCTTTGGAAGTATACCAAAACCTTAACTAGATCACTTAATGATCTAGGTTTGATCACTAAGATACAAGACTTCCCTTACTACCAAATTAAATAAAAGTTGATTTAAAAATCAATCCCTAACCTAGCCTAAAGACTTAATTCTAAAAGGAATGGTATGAGAAATAAGATCCTCGACTAATAACACACAAGTGTGGATTAGGTACTTGTGTGTCTCTCTTGTAGAGATGATGTGTTCTTTCAAAGATGATAGAAGAGAATATTATAACACGAGAGGTGTTAGACTTAGAGGATAGGAGAAGAGAAAAGAGGGGAAAGAAAGAATGACAAGAGGTGAGGAATACAAGAGCTAATGAGTGGTATTTATAGGCCAAAAACTCAAAATGGGACAATGCAATTCGTGCCTGGCGCGCTACTCGCGTGCCAGTATGCTAGAAGCCCGAATCCATTTTTCAAGTTTTTAGCATTTTAAATACTCACTCTTGTTAAACCCCCAATTGTACTTCACGCTTTGACTTTTCCATTATTCTTACACTCAATGTCAACCAACTCAATAGTCATTTGATAAAAAAATTGAAGTGTTTAAAAGAAGATTTGGAGGCGTTTGTCCAATTTCAAAGAGAAAGGAAAGAACCATTAGACAAAGGGTATATGGGGTATTCCTCATGTGTAAATGGACTAGTTAGAAACTAACCATGGTTGAATGAGTGAGTTGGCATAGTTAAAAGAGAAAGAATATGCCCAGGAATATTCTAAACTTGAAGAGATTATGTGGATGTTGTGAGGGGGAAATTTGAATTTCAAATTCAAATTAGAAGAATTGTGAATTGTATATGAGTTGGAAATGATGTGATGGATAGGAGCCTTAGCTCAAATTCAATTTTTAAATTTGAATGTTTGGAATAGTGAGTTGGCAAACTGTGTAGAAGAAGATTTGTAAAGTGTGTGAGATTTGAATTTCAAACTAGTGAGTGTGTGAGTGAAGAGTATATAGAAAGATTTGAGTGTATGTATGCGTGATTTGAAATTCAAATGAGAGTGTGTGTAAGTGAGTGAGTGAAAAAGAGAATGAATAGGGAATGTGTGGGTGAGAATGTTTTGATTAGACACATAGGAGCCTATGTTGAAATGTTAGGAGACAACAAGTACAAGAGAGTACATTATACAAGGAAATATAAGTTGTCGTGTAGGTTTAAGCTTGGGAAGGTTGTTTATGGTGAAGGCTTAAGGTTTAACGTTGTGAAGAAAGTGAAGAGAAAAATAATAAAATGATTGATTATGTAGGTGAATCTTATTGCCTTTAAAAGAGAAAAGAGTTAAGCAATAATGATTAAGGAATGATTTGGGAAATGGAAGGAATGTTTAGATTATGTGGAAAGGTAAGAATAATCATTTGTTATGAAATGGGTATAACAAATGATTGGGAGAATGTTTAGTGAGAAATGAGGTGTAAGTGATGTGTGAGAGATATAGATGAATGTAGGAGTTTGTAAAACATTTAAGTGTGGGAAGGTAAGAAAGATCAATGCAATAATTAACTTTCAATTACAACAAACTCAATTAATCACCAAGACTTAATCCATTATTTTATTTTTGGTAAAAATGTGAATTATATTACCAAACAGAGATGCTTACAACTTACAAAGGAATTGGACAAGCCCCAATCCTTTATACAAAAACAACATAATACATCAGATAAAATCTATCTTGAATAAAAAAGGAAATAACAACTTCTTAACATCTCTGATAGAACAGAAACAAAGCCAAAGTAGCATTTGTCCTATTCTTCCTCTAGTCATTAAGACATTGTGCCTAAGGCAAATGACTAGGCAACCATGGAGAAAACCCTTTCCCTTGCTATATTTCCTCCTACAAACACTCACCCCATGTCAAAATATCCCCACCTTTCAACATAGGGGCTCTTATAGGAGGCATCACAAGAAAAAGAGTAAAACTCCTGTTCTTACTGAGATCCATCACCAAAAGCAACAATACTATTTCTGGGCATCACTCTTGGGTAGAAGTCACTCAAGAAAACAATCCCACTTGGTTACATTTCCTTAGTTGCTACCAAAGCTTATATCCAAACACTCCTTTTGGACCAGCAACCAAGGCATCACCAGTTGGCACTCCACCAAAGCAGGCAACCTACCTTATGACAATAAGTGGGGCCTTTAACTTCAGGTTTACATAGCACACTGGATAATGAAGCCCTTTCATTAAAAGCCAGTAGGATTAAAACCTGAAGAAAGGTTCTTATTATCAATGTATAAGGCCCTCTGCATTACTTTTAGAAGACTTGATTCCAGATAATCAATTCAACTTGATTCATTCAATCGGAAAGGAATACATCAGCATGCCATACTCTAAATCCATTGGCTTAATCCACCACACACTTTATACTCATGGTGTAGTAATCATCTTTATTTTCCATAACTCCTCTACAATCTTGACTGCACTAGAGTACTTAACTTTGAGAGACAGAAGTCTACTTTTCACATTGTCAATTATAATCTGGTAAAGTACCTCAAGACTTCTATTATTTTGCTAAAATACTCTTGTATTTCTTTCTTGCCAAATGTGGTCAATTGTGCTAGCAATTGCCAATCTTCTGATCATATTTCTTTCCAAATTGCCCAAATTACTTTCATTGATCATTGCTTGAACTTTATTCCACACTTTTGTAGAAAACACACATTTAAAGAATATATTTTGTGAGAATATTCCCTTTGCTTACACAATAAGCAACTCCACAGTTTTCCAAGATACCATAAAGCTAGTTTATCTTGAGTCACCAATTTCTCCTTAGTTGCCATCCATAAAACAAAATCATGTCTTGGAATATTTTGAGAGAACCATATAACTTTCCACCACTAAACATGCCCATTAAGAATTCTGATATCTTTCCAAGCTTGATTGCTAGAAAAATCTTTAAACTCCTCTTTATTGGTTCTAGAAAACAACTTATCCTCAACTTCGGTATTAATGCTTGGCACTAGAATTTAATTAAGAACAAGATATTTTACAAACCATTCCTCAGGCCACTTCCATTGGTTCCCAACTATACACTCTAACCTTATCATTATTAGAATATCGAGCAGAGTAGATCTCTCTTCTACTCAATATGGTATCCAAAGTAGGCTTATTACTCCAACTATCATGCCAAGCTAAAGCTATTTTCCCATTTCTAATTTTATACATCATGTTTTTCCTAACCTCATTTCTCAAATCAAGTAAACTTTTCTAAATCCAGCTATCATTGTTTTGCTTATCTACTTCCTAAACACTCCTTCCTTTAAGCTTCACAGTGCTAATCCATTTAACCCATAATGAATCTTTTTCATCAGCAATGTTCTAAAGATGCTTGACCAGAAGAGCTTTGTTTAAGTTGTCAAGAGGCTTTAATCCCAACACACCATTCTGCTTGGGTTGACATATCTCCTTCCATGCAATTTTAACTTTTCCTCTCTGTAACTCCCCATTATTCCACATGAAACCTTTAAACAGCTTTTCAATATCTTTAATTACTAACTTTGGTAACTTAAAAACAGAGGCCTAATACACTTGAATGGATGACAGAACTGATGCAATCAATTGAGTTCTTCCAGCATAAGAAAGACGATTATTCTTCTAATCATTAATTATGGCCTTCACTTTATCAATGAGCCCCTTGCAGTCTTTCACACTAATTTTCTTGGATACTAGAGGAACTCCCAAGTATCTAACAGGAAGTTTCCCTCTCTTAAAAGGAAAAATTTGCATAATATGGTTAATTGTAACATTGTTCACGCTTCCACAAAAAATGGTGCTCTTTCCCAAATTAGGATAAAGACCAGAGACATTACTAAACTTTTCTAAGGCCTTTTTGATAACACTTACTGAATTCACATCGCCATGACATAGCACCAATAAGTCATCAGCAAAACACAAGTGTGTTATTTCCAACTCCTTATAGCCATGGTGGTATTTAAAGCTTCTATTACTCAGAATCTCTTGTTAAAGAATCAAGTTGAATACCTCCATTACAATGGTGAACAAATAAGGAGACAATGGATCCCTTTGTCTGAGGCCCCTACCACCCTTAAAGGACCCATGTCTTTCTCCATTTAAATAGATAGTGTAAGAGGGAGTAGCTACACATGTCATAATCCAGTGAACCATTTTATCATGAAATCCAAACATCCTCAAAGCCTGCTCTAAAAACTTCCAGTTTACTGTATCATATGCTTTTTGAATATCATTTTTCATAGCATATCTTTTAGGACCATTCACACAATCATACCCTTTCAATAGCTCTTGGGTTAGGAGAATGTTATCAGTGATTTACCTCTAAGGGATGAAGGCACTTTGATTTTTATTAACAATACTGTCCAAGGCATTTTTGATTCTAGAAGTGATTATCTTGCTGATGCATTTATAAACCACATTGCAGCATGCAATAGGTCTAAATTCAGACACCTTGTTAGGAGTACTCACCTTAGGCACCAAAGTAATCAAAGTGGCATTAAGTTCTCCCAGAGGTTTACCTTTTGAGAAAAATTCCTTCACAGCCTCACAAACATCATTACCAATAACCTCCCAAACCTTTTTAAAGAATTTTGCAGTAAATCCATCAGGACCTGAGGCTTTGTTATCATCTATATCAAACATTGCAGCCTTGATTTCCTCACTAGAAACCTCATTAATCATTCTGCCAGCTTCTTGATTATCAATCTTATTAGGGAACAAAATACCACCCATATCCAAACACTCCCTATTATTTTGCTCACCCAAAAATATTTGGAAGTGCTTTACAAACTGTATAGGGACTTGGCCTCTAGTATACCTGTAATTATCCTCACCACAAATCTCCTCAAATTTACATCTATTAGTTCTACTTTTTAGACTTTGTGAAAATATGCTGAATTTTTATCCCCTTCTTTCAACCATTCAATTTTGGTTTTCTACAAAAGAAGTTTTTCCTCATATTCAAGAGCCACTAAATATTCTTTGACCAAATCAACACCCTGCTCTCTGAGACAAGTATTGTTTGGGTCAGCATCAATTCTAGACTGAATGTCATCCAGTCTTTTTTTAATCTTCTTAACATTCTCAAAAAAGGTTCCCATTCTTCCAATTTAACTTTTTCATAGCTGAATATGATCACTAATTATCTTGATGCAAACCGGCTAAGTGTTTTGCATCATAAGTAAAGCACATCCCGTAAAGGTAAAAGATACATTTATACAAAGTAACATTTGACTTAGTTTGACCAATAAGGGAGTAAAACTCGTTACATGATTAGAGACACCGTAAATCCAGATTAAGGTCAAATGAATACTTTTGTTTAATGGTATGTTTAAAGTATGATTATGCTAGGATTAGAAAAGTGTTTTAGCCTTGGCTAGAGGCGTTTGATAAAGAAAATGAGTTAGTATTTTGTTGAAAATGAGAGGACTTGTTTTATCTAGTCTCTAATTCTAAACCTCATTTCGAGTGTTTCTAATTGCTCAAGTATCATGTACATACCTTTATTGAAAGATCCACATGTGTCAGTTAAGAGGAAAGCCGATGAGTAAAATTCGTAAAAACATAATTCGAGGGGCGCGTTGGCCAAGTGCGGGCACGTGACCAGCGCGCCAAAACTACTGTTTCGGTTTTACAAATTTTGGCCATCGTTTGTGATTTTAAGTGTTGCGAACTTTTATCTGTCATCGTTAAAACATAAAGAAGATCTTAGTCAATGTTGCCCCAACATGAGGTGTCATTATGTATAATGATATGACGTACTCAAGGTTAGTTGCCTTTTTAGCCAAGAAATTTAAGTTAGATCCCAATGTTCGGCTAAATTTGTTATTTAACCCGCCTTCATTTGACACTCATATGGATACTATAGACGTCGGAGAGGTAACGTTCTTTGTTGAATGTGCTTGTATTTCAAATGATAGAATGGCACATTTGTTTGTTGTTCAACCTAAAAAAGGGAAGAAACTACCAACTTTAGGTCTTCCCAAGAAAACCCAAAGCTTTTTAATTTTTTTGAATCAACACCTAACCAAAGCATGAAGTCATCTAATTTCCACGAGAACACATCTTATTTCAATAATGACGAAAATAATATGTCTTTTTTCAATGATGGCCAATCTCTAAATTTAATGTTTGTTCAAATAATGACTCTGTATATAAAGATGAGGCCACTTTCACAAAATCGAGATCATCATTTTCTTTTAGGTCAGATGATGATGCTGAAGAGGACAAAATTATGGTTCAGATGGTGAAGATGAAAACCTTCAACAGTTCATCAAAAGTGGAAGAGTTCATTTTTACTTATGCCTAACGTTCCAGAAACACCACTTTATACGTCCAAACCTATGATTTCAAAGCATTATAATGCAAAATATGATGTCCAGATTGAAAAAAATATTGACACCAAAGATGATTTAGACTTGGCCGTTAGGTTGAAATGTATTGAAGAAGGTTACCATCTTAAAGTTAGGAAGTTGGATCCGGATAGGTATGATTTTAAATACTATCTTTTTAAACAGAATTGTCAATGAAAAATTAACTCTAGGCGTATTGAAGGTAGTGATGTGTTTGTAGTTACAAACATGCACGATATTCACATGTGACCTAAAACTTAAACATATCCTAATCATCGAAATGCAAACAAAAAAGTAATTGCTCATATTTTTAAGACGTGATTTAAAAGCGAAAGATATACAAAAAGATATGATGGCGCAATATAAAATAAATATATCTTATTAACAAGCATGGAGAGGAAAGGATTATGGGTTACAGATGATAAGGGTTTCACCAGTTGAATCGTTTGCTTAGTTACCATATTATTGTTACAATCTAGAAAGGAAAAACCCATGGACTGTCACACGCATCAAGACAAATGGTGAAGGAGTTTTGGAGATGTTATTCATTGTTATTGGTGTTTCAGTAAGTCATGTTTAACTTTTTTGGATAATATATGTATTTTATGTTAATACGTTGATGATGAGGTGTCATTTTATACACTTTTTGGGGTCATTTAACCCCCTAAATCATGCAAAAATGCCAAGATTATGTGCTTAATCGTTTGTTTTTGTGTTTTTCGTATTTGGATGGTTTTTGGAGGAAAAACACTTGACTTGGGCTCAATTGGAGAAGAAACGGACAAGACTACAACTCTACACCAAAGCAACGGCATCAGAACGTAGCCGCCTCAAAAGAAACCCTAGAAGATTCGGCGGAGCGACGGCGTCAGAAACCTTGCGATTCCGTCGCGCTCGAAAATCTATATATACAAACTCGTTTTAGGGTTTTTAGTGGTGTAAATTTTGGGATCCGAACACTAGTTTTAGAAGACGAATTTGGCTGCTACTTAGGCCGTTTTTAGGGTGTTAAAACCCTCTTGTATCTGCCATTAACTCATGTTCTAATCAAGTGAGATCCTTTATCTTTTATCATTCAATATGTCTATGTGTTGTTTGATTGATTTATGTTCTTCACTTCCTTATAATATGTCCGGCTAGATCCATTAGTATTTACTTATGATTGCATGAAACTTATTATGTAGATCTTTATTATGTTGCTTCTTGTGATGGATGTGCGCGTTAGGCTTTAGAAAACTAGCCATAAGATATTAAATTGGCATAGACGTCTAGGGAAACGCGAGTGTGTAGAAAGGATACCATCGGTAACAGTCTTCATACTACCTTACCCCTAATATGGTTGATCCCTCTTAAGTGTTTTAAATGCATGTAATGTACTCTTAGGGGCCTTGTAATAGTCTTCATACTACCTTACTTGTGCGTTGCCTTAACGGAATATTACATAGACGGTGGGTTCGTGTAATTCGTTCATGACTTAGGAAATACTTACACAGATCATTACAAGGGTGACAAAGCAACATAATTTAGAGAAACATAATAAGGAGTAATGCATGATTAAGTAAATACGTTCGTTTACCATATAGTTATCACCAAAGTAGTTTAGATTTATAATTAGTTTAATTAGTTAAAAACCAACCAAACTCTCAAACTATGATATTTACCTGCTTTTATAAAAATATAAAAATACAAAAAGAATCTTCTCTCAACCCCTTAGACCTTTGTTAGATTTTGTTTGAGTCTTCCCAACCTATTCCCTAGAGAACAATAACAACCCCCCGAGTCTTGCCTTACTACACTACAATAGTTAGGTACTCTGCCTAGGGAGTTGTAAAACTTATTATGAAGTCTTATGACAACCGCATCAAGTTTTTGGCGCCGCTGCAGAGGAATAGGTAGGTTTCGAATTTTGTTTAACTTAGGTCTACTCGCTTGAATCCTTTCAAGTGAGATTTTATTTTCTTTTAATTAGATTTCTTTTAGTCTATCTTTTCTTTGTGTTATTTGTTTTGTAAATCTTTTCGTCAACCTCCATGGGAGACGAAAATCCTATCCGTACTCTTAGAGATTACTCCAGACCTAGCCACGAGGGCTATCGAAATACCATTGAGCTCCCTGATAGGAACAATGTGGTGTCTCTGTGATCTGACATTAATCGGTTGGTGCAAAATGGATGCTCTTTCTACGGACTTCGGTCTGAGGATCCAAACCAACATCTTAAGGATTTTCTAAAACTTGTGGACTCACTTGACCTTGATCTTACAAATAGGGAAAGGACGCGCCTGCGTTTATTTCAATTTTCCCTTCGCGATCAAGCTAGCAATTGGCTTGAACGTCTTACCGCATGATCCATCTCCACCTGGGAGGATCTTACTACTCGTTTCCTTGCTCAATTCTTTCCACCAGGAAGGACTGCAAAACTCCGGAATGACAACCTGATGTTCCAACAACATCAAGGTGAATCTCTTTCTGAAGCATGGACTTATTTTAAGGACTTACTCCAAAAATTTCCTCACCATGGCATTGATCTTTGGCTCTAAGTCCAAATCTTTTATGACTATGTCTATCCCGTCACAAGACCAACCATCGATCAAGCGGACCGTGGTAAGCTTTGCGACAAGAACGCCAAAGAATCCTGGGCACTATTAGGGGACCCCACCCTCGTTGACAACGAAAGTTGGAATGACCCAAGGGACTTCGCTAAACCAGTCAAGGCAATCTCTTTGCCTCAAGATGTGTCGAGTACATCAGATCGTCGTCTCATTGAGCTTGAAAATCAAGTTCAACGCTTGATGGAAGCTTGTTGGGATTTATTGATTTGATAATACCAAAACAATGATACAAAAGAACAACAAGGATCAAAGTTGACAATATGGAATTCTACAAAAGATGGAGGATTCTAAATGATCTCCTTAAAAGATTTGGTCAAAGATATGAAGATAAATATTAGGAAGATTTAGTTTCCTAATACAATTAAGATTTTTTTGTAAGTCTTATGGACTCTCTATATAAAGAGACCCATAGATATTATTTATGTGTGTTATGCGTGTGATTGTGTGTGCACAAGAAAAGATGTAGATGTCTAGTGTGGTTTAGTCTAAAGATCAAAGTGTCTTTGATCCCGTTACAATTAGGTAATCGTTCTATATTGATCACATAGAATATGGGCTTGTATGTGAATGTTAAACCTTGTTAAATATCATTGTTCTTATTTATATTTCGTTGTGCAAATTTGTATTTATGTTCATTGTTATTTATAATCCTAGTTGAGTCTATAACGATCTCTACAATTGGTATCAGAGCCATGTGGCTCATGATCTAGGATCTAAAAGGTTTTATAAATCGAAGAAAAGAAAGAAAATAAGTATCGAGTTTCTGTTTCTTTTTCGGTGATCAAATTCATTAAAACTAGGGTTTTGAACAAACCCTAATTCGGTAAAAACAGAATGTTTGGTTTTCGGTTTCAAGATTCAAGAATGCTAAAGTTGCAGAATGTGATTCCTTTATGAAGTAGAGGAATCTCAGAGCTGTTATACGCATATAATCTCACAACATGTTTGTTTTTTATTCAAAGAATAAGGGTTATTGGTGGCTACGATCTTTTGGGTTATACATACATCGTCTTTGATGAACTTATACCCTAAACTGTTTGTTCAATTTAATCGCCTGTGTGCTTAACCAATTGCTATCCTTGTTTGATTGATCGTTTGTTTTGGATTTATGCGTATCTTATGGTTGTTTATTCACTCACATCCTAGTTCTGCTTATGCTTCATATCTATACTATTTGTGAGTAGAGTATGGTGGACAAGTGATTAGAGATTCGTGGTGATGACTGGTTTGAAACCTTATAATTTTAGGGTTTTCTTTTTGGTTATGCTAATCATTGATTCTTGGGTCGTTCATGGTTCGTGTTACTGTTTGATGGGTGTTCATGCTTGAGTTGCTGTTATGATAAAATATGTGAAGGCATGATTACACACATCTGATGGTATGGGTCTGTTCGTGGTTTGTGGATAGGGATTTTGTT
>BQNB010170364.1:0-13685 GCA_026074375.1 Tanacetum coccineum | reverse complement strand
GGGAAAAACTGATTGATAAATTTAGCAACGAGGTCATCCCATGTCTGAATTGATCGAGGGGGTTCTTTCTCAAGCCATATCCGGGCTGCCCCCTCGAGAGAGAAAGGAAAAAGCATCAACTTAATTGATGTGGTCGGGACATTAGGATATCTCAAAGTAGAGGTGATTTTATTGAAGTAACGGATGTGGGCATGTGGGTCCTCTTTGTCATGTCCGAAGAACTGCTTGTTCTGGACAAGAGTTAGTAACCCATGCTTGATCTCAAAATTTGCTGCCTCGATTTCAGGAACAACAATTGCGTCCTCGTATCCCTCGGTGGGAGCCTGGAGCAATTCTGCCATAGTTCGATTATCAGCCATCGTATCTTTGGGAGGTTCAACAAGATTCGGAGGAACTTGTTGTTGTTGTCGATGTTGTTGTCGTAGACGACGAGCTTGAGAACGAGTGCGCATGCACTAAAATGGAGATATAAAAAGAAAATTTACACTAAATTTTTTTTTTTTTTTTGGTTTTTTAATGATTTATTCACAATTGATTTTTACGGACAATGAGATAAGACAACTTTAACCAAATAATCTACTTACTTTACGGTAGCTCTCAAAAAGATAAACGCACAGGTGAGCGGAGGAGTAGGAATAGCGCGAAGCTTATTTCTCCTTTCGGGTCGTAGTTCCTAGGAACAACCCTCCTTATACCCACTTTATAGCTTGTTTAACTTTTCAAGGTGAGCCGTATGTCGTAAGAGACACAAATGACAAGTTTTAAATCTTTGATTCGAGTTGGGAACTAATAAGTTCACCGGAAGTTATTATGATAATACCTCAGTTGAGAATATTATATTTTGGTATATTTTGTGAATTTGTGAATTTTATTTCTCTTTTTTTTTATGGACAATGTTTTTATATTTTTGGTTTTCTTTTGTTTTTAGATGATAATTATACTAATAAAAGAAACTGAAAAATATTTTTGTACTTTTTATGTTTTTATAGAAGAAAATATTCACAGATGTAAACACAAATTTTCAAACGTAACAATAATCGTTTCACAGCTTCCCCGGCAGCGGCGCTAAAATTTGACTCGCGCAAACTTACACCTTAAAACATATCTATATATAATATAAATATAGAACAAGGATCAGGATCCGCGAGACCAATAAAACCGGAAGCAGTATAGAGTGTTCCTGGGTCGTTATGTCCCAACGAGGCTGGAGATGGAAAATCGCAAGACGCTTGATGATTGGTGTTTGAATGTGACAAGGAATGATTGGGCACTAATACTGAATAAGCAAATGCACATAAAAATAAGCAAAGAAAAATAAACTGGAACAAGCATAAAAGCTAAAAATAGCAAAAACAGTTAAAACTTTTACACAAAGGCACAAATAAGCTCAACTAATCTTAAAACAAATCAAATAAGCTAAACTAACTCTAAATAAGCAAATACAAAAAAAAGCAATTAAGCTAAATTAATCAAGGTAAACACAACAGTACTAACAGTATTAACTACCAGTACTAACTTAGAGTTAGTACTACTAGGCTTAAGTTAGTACTGTCAGCCTTAACAAAACACGATTAAACAAGAAATAAGCAAATAAGCTAAAACAGATATTCACCTAACCTTAATAAGCACTTAGTAATAGATATAAGCAACTAGAATAAACTGAAATGACAAATAAGCTAAAAAGCTACAAACTGATACATTATTGAAAATCCTTTGAAAAGGAAAATAAGCTTAAATAAGCTTACTCCTAAAAACAGTAAAGGAAAATGGTTTAATCTACTCTAAAAAAGCTAAGGAAATCTTAAACAAGCTAAAATAATAAGCTGATGAGCTAGATTGAACTTCCAGTACTAACAGTACTAACTAACAGTACTAACTTGGAGTTAGTACTGGTAGCTTTAAGTTAGTACTGTTCCAAAAGTGAACTAGCAGTACTAACTCTAAGTTAGTACTGCTAGTTGAAAATACAAAAATAAAAAATATAGAATTATAGGAAATATATAAATTTAATTTTAATTAATTATATATATAAAAAAACTATTAATAAAAATCAAATTAAACAAAATTTATATTTTTAGTTAAACATTAAAATAAAAACAAAAAATTTATAATTAAATAAAATTATTAAATTTATAATATTGAAAAATTATAAAAAATATAATCAATAACTTATATTTATATATATTTATTAATTTAATAAACAATTAACAAAATATAAAAATTAACAATAAAATTAATAAAATAATAAATAGGAAAAAATAAAATATTTATATAAATAAAAATTATTATAATATTTAATAATATAAATATTTTATTATAAAATAAAAATAATTTAATACAATAAGTACATTTATTAATTTAATTAAATAATAAAAATTATTAATTATTATATATATAAATAAATAATACAATAAAATAGATTAATATTTTTATTCAAATATTTATAATAAAAATTTAAAAATATTTACATATTTAATTTTCTATCATTTATATAAAAAATAAAATAATAATCAAAATTAAATAAAATAATACATATAATTAATAATATATAATTTAAATATTAGAAAAAAAAATTTAATTAAAAACTAAAATAATAAAATATTAATATTAAAAATTATGAAAATACTATAAATGAATAAATAAAAAAAAATTAAATAAATAATATCTAAATACTATTTATAGGAATTTAATTAAATAAAAATATCAATTATAAATAAAATTATTAAATAAAATTATAAATAATAAATAAAACTTAACAAAATAAATACATAATTAAAATATATTTATATATTAAAATATCCATGATACTTAATAATTAATTAAAATAAATTACATAGAATTATAATCATTTATATATATAATTAAAATAAAGTAATATAATATATAATCATATAAAAAAATTAGGAATAAGCAACTAGAATAAACCAAAATGACAAATAAGCTAGAAAACTAAAACTGATACATTATTGAAAATACTTTTGAAAAGAAAAATAAGCTTACTCCTAAAAACAGTAAAGGAAAATGGTTTAATCTACTCTAAAAAAAACTAAGGAAATTTTAAACAAGCTGAAATTATAAGCTGATAAGCTAAAATTACCCACCAGTACTAACAGCTTAAACTAACAGTACTAACTTGGAGTTAGTACTGGTAGCTATAGTTAGTACTGCTAGTTTTAAAATCCTAAAAATGAACTAGCAGTACTAACTAAAAAGTTAGTACTGTTAATTCAAAATACCCCTTAAAGTTTTCACAAATCATTTTTCTTTTATTATTAAGCTGATTTGGTCCTTAATTATTAAAAACAGATTGTTAAATAACAAAATAGAATACTTATAAACAGGTTTTAGTCAAGAATAAGCACTAATAAGCAGTTCTACAGTCAACAAGAAAAACAAGAAAAAGATAAACTTACAACACCCTTGCTCAAAACAGGGCTAAACCAAGTATCTACAAGCTCTAGCTTGCATAAAACAAGCTAGTAGTGTCCATAAGCCCATCCAGAACTGGCTTATCATCCATAACATAAGCTGTGGTATATTTGAGAGTGATATTTGTAATTTTCTCTTAACTACTTAACTTTTTATTTTTACTTAATGAAAACAGCTTATAAGTAAGCTGTACTGATGGCTTTTTGAACACAAAACAATACAATGAAGAAACTTGATAACTGGAATTGTAAATTGATTTAAAACCTTAAATTTGCATTAAAACTTGAAAGAGTTACAAGATGAAAGTAAAAACTGTAAATGACTGAAAATAAGCTAAGTTAAATTAAGAGTTAAAAACTAAAAAAAACTAACTTGCCTCAAGGGCTTACAAAAGCTCTATTTATAGCCGAAGTCTTCATCTCTTGGACTTGCAGCTTGTGTTTCTTTTGTGAGAGCTTCAACCAAGTGTGCTTGTTGTGTGAGGGGATTCTACAACAAATCCCAGCCTTTTATTTCATTTGTGCTTCTTTGGAGGCAATCTCAGCAACGAATGCTTTGGGGATGGGAGTGGCATTGCCAACATGGCATTTATACAAACTGGGGGAAATACGTAGGGGGATGAAAAATTGATTTGGCTAGGGTCGTCGAGTGGTTTGTTGCAGGGAGAAAGTATGGGAGCAACTACCGTTTCGTAACTGGGTTAGTGGGCGGGAAAGAAGCTGTATGGGAAGGTAGGCTCAGTTTTGTCCCCCTCAAGTTATACTAACTTGAAGTGTATCTCTGCTCCGTGTTTGGCATGTTATAGTCCCCAACTTGGTATTTTAGTAATACAACTGTGAGGTTTGGAGTTTTAGCCCCTCAAGTTGTAGTTTTTCATTTGGTTGACTTTTGGACTTTGCCCTTTCCAACATGGTGCTTGGATTTGTTTGTTTTTGGCTTTCTTTTTGTTCCTTTTCTTGAATATCCGTTTCCTGCACAATACAAATGCAAAACATACAAATACAATGTATTTTTGGTACGTTTTTAGTCATTTAAGTCCATTTCAAATGGAAAATGGTATGTGTAATTAAGCACATACCATCAACCATAAAAAGGATTTGAGAAATACTTTTCCACAAGCCGTACCCCTGTTGTCAAGTCAGTTCTTAATGCTAGTTAGGCTTGGTGAACTGAACACCATTTGTTGTGTAAGTGCTAAAGCACCTCCACCAAGTGTTGTTCTTCTCATCTCCATTCTTAGATCTTCAACTTATCAATTTCCATAGATATGCTGATAATTCTTTCAAACACTTAAGCTTTAATCCTAGTTTTCTTCTCAATTGATTTTACCAGCTTTTTCTTAACTTAAGTATTTTGAGCAAACAACTTCTTCTTAAGCATCATTCTGCACACTTCTTCTGACAAGGGATATGACCTTTCAGCCAACATATAAATGGCTGTTGTGTTATGTAAGTTCAAACAGTGAACATTACATGAATCATAATATCTCCAGTTCACTATAGGAATGTGCATAGGTAAACTCCACACAGTATCTTTCACTGTTAGTTGGTGGATCAACATTATTCCTAAGATTTTTAGCAAAGGCTCTTACAAATCTTCTTCAGACATAAGCAGTAGTCTTTGCAACACAATTTTATACACAATATTCAAATTAAATCATCTCTTGAGATATTATGCAGCATTGCTCCAAAATTCACAAACACTGAATCCCTTTGATTTGCTCTGATGAGGTGACAATAACATTTACCTCCATGCCTAAGAATCTGCCATTTCATAATCTTTGAGGATGTAATATCAACTTCTCCAGATTCAGGTTCTGTAGAAGTATGCAAACCAATCCCTTTTCTAGCCTTTCTGAACTTGATATAGTAAATGCTTCAAACTGTTGTTTTAAAACAGCTTTCTGCATCTTCTTTGAATTTGCATTACCACCAAACCTAGTCCTTATGGCTTCCCAAATTTCTTTTGCATCGTCCATTCCATGAAATCTTCTCAGATGTTCCTGGGAATGGCCATATTAAGATGGTTCTTGACCTTCCTTTCCTTTTCAAAGCATGTATTTTGCAGCAGATACAGGTGGAAGTATTCTACAACACCATTTTTCCAGTTGAGAATTTCTCTTCTTTGAATTTCCCATTCTGAATTACCTTCCAAACATTCATTATTAATATATTCAAGGTAATGCTTCTATCCTCCATAGACCATAAATTATACTCCTCCTTCTTTAGAATTGGAGTGTGATATTTGAATAGTGGTTGTTGTCGGAGTGAGTTGTTGTTGTTGATGTTTTGGTTTATTGGATGCATAGTACCACTTGTCTTGATGCATCTTCATGGTATGATGCTTCCATCATCACTAAGATTGTTGCGGGAGTAATCTATCATTAGCAGGTTGAGACATTTTCTAGATTCTGAAAAATGATTGTTTTTTTTTGTGGTTTATCTGTGATTCTTTTATTTAGAGTCCTCTAGAGGACTTTGTTACCACTTGTTTGGTCCAAAATCTTGGATTGATTAGCATTTTGAAGCCAATAGCTAAAACTTGAAAAATCCAAATCAAACTATCAGGAGAGACAATGACTTTGAATACTATGTGCTAATGCGGTTCTTAACACAAGTACTAAGATGAACAATTGTAAAACTACTGCGTATATTGCTATTGATATTTTATTAGGTTTGATGCCTTTCAAACACTATGCGTCGGGTTCCCTTTTATACAACCAAGGAATACCCTAATAGGCTTTACAACGTGTGTGAAAGGATAAAGCATACTTTTCCTAAGTTATCTCCTAAGATATCTCTAGATAACACATCTATCACTATTTTGTTACATAACAGACTTAAAACTAACACGACAGTACTAACTATAGTACTGCCAGACTTACCTTACTAACTTTAGTACTGCCAGACTTAAAATGTATTTAGGCGAGACTAACAACTACTTACCTGGACGTAACTGTTATACTACCAGTATTAAGTCTTTTACAATATATTACCCAACAATAATGTATAAAACTACTGCATCACAATGTATAAATCTATTGCATCAACAATATTATTTTACTGCCTTAAAATATATAAATCTACTGCATCACAATGTTATCTACTAAATCACAGTGTAAGAAATCTATTGCATCACAATGTATAAAATCTACTACATCACAATGTTATTTTACTACATCATGATGCACTAACAATAACACCATGATGCAGTAAATATTATGCATTAAATATGAATTGAAAAAAGATACTAAGGATATAAGTGGAGAACTATAATTTATAGACGTACTACATCATGATGAACACAAAAGATACTGTAACCAAGATAATCTTCCATTAAAACTGTATGATATAACTTCTTTCTTTACAACTGAATTAGTGTTTTATTTGTAAAAGAAGGAAAAAAAGAAAAGAACATTCATTTTTGGCGTGTAGATTCTCTCAAATCAACTCTTTTTGGCAGATCTTGTTGCTTTTGTTTCTTCGATGTTGGTATTGAAATCAACTCTTTTTAGACACTATGATGCACCAACATATAATAGTGATGTAGTAAAAAAACACAATGATGCACTGGGAATATCACTTTGATGCAGTAACATATAAAAATAATGATATTTCATAAAACTAAGTTAATGTTGCATTGATGATCTGTATGCTACGTTTTTTTACAACTGAATCAATGTTATATAAACACAAACACCGTGATGCACTTAAAATGAAACTATGATGCATTAACAAATAATAGTGATGCATTAACATCATTACTATGATGCATTAGGTGTCTACTGCATCACTACGTTATCTACTACATCACATTATATAAGTATACTACATAATTATATTTATAAATCTACTACATTACAATATTAATCTACTTCATCACAATGTTAACTATTGCATTCTAATGTATGAATCTACTTCATCACTACTATAGATATAATATTTATATATATCTATCTGTATCACATCGGTTATTTTACTGCATCATGATGCACTAAACAATAACATTATGATGCAGTAACTATGATGCATTAAATCCAAACATAAAGACACTAGAGATAAAAAGTATCATGTACTACAAAAAGCAACCTACAAAAACATATATAAAAATTATGATGCACTACATAAAAATCACATATGCACCTGAAAAAATAACAGTGATGCAGTGTACAATACAAAAGCAACAAACTTTACACATTTCTTTCTATTTTCAAAATCATTTCTTAATCTGGTCTACTTGAGGAAAATCAACCAGAAAACTCAACATGATTAGATCATCGTCTCAACTTCTGTGGGACACATAGTCTGGGTTGTGTCTTTGTTGGATTCCATCGTTTAAGTCAGATAATGAGACATATCCTTCCAAAGCTCACACCACCTGATTTATCTTGGGCCTTCGACGAGCCGAGTGGCGCATGCATCCTAAGAAATAAATTTGACTATCTATGAGCTCTGTAACTAGTTATTTATTTAGGTCTTGAATAGCCGTCACACATTATATTAGCAAATATGTAGAAATGTTTCAAACATAAGTCAAATATGAACAACAAGTTACAACCTACTACATTACAATTCAAATTCAACCACATCACACACATAACAATCCACACACAATCATTTTCGCCAAAAAGGGCAAAGCACATTTAGCCTAAATAATCCATATGAACTACAAGTTACAAGCTACTGCATTATAGTTCAGTTTCAACCATATCACACCCACAAATTAGCACATACATGTGAATGCTGTAGAACGAACATTATGATGGCAGTAGTGATTATTACATTTTTTGATGCAACTGTATTATAACATATTAATGCAGTTAGGAAAAATACAGTTGATGTGGTAGGATACCTTTTCATACGCTAAAACTCTAAAACCTACTGCATCACAGTTCATTTTTCAAGTGCATTTAAATATAATTACTGAAGTTAGATGAATTAAAACCGCATCAGCATTTAATCAACTGCATCAAAAGGTTAATGTATATGTTCTCACTTCATTCATTCTTTGTTATTCTACTTGCATTACAGTATATACTACTGTAATGCAGTAATATAACCGTAAAGCAATAGAAATACCAAATTATACCCTGTGATGCCAATAAAATTTAAAATGACAACACATTCAAAATTTAACTTATGCAGTAGATACAAAAACTCTGTTCTGCAGTAAAAAATATATAAATCATTACAAATATTTTCTACTTGCATTTATAGTTATATTCTACTTGCATTTACAGTTATTTTCCAAACTCATGAACCATCACATACATTCTATTGCATCTCAATTCATTTTCAACCGCATCACACACAATCATTTTCGCAAAAAATGCCAAGCCACATTTTAAACTAAATCATCTATATGAATAATCTTAGAAACCCACTGCATTACAGACATTACTCTACGACATCACGAACAATAGCAGACAAACATAATCAATTTCGAAAAAAACGACAAGCCATGTTTTAGACTAAATCATCTTTATGAAGAACCTTAGAAACCTACTGCATTACAAACATTACTCTACCACATCATACACAATAGAAAGCAAACAATTATATTCTACTACAATGCAGTTACAATTATATTCTACTATAATGCAGTTATATTCTACTGTAATGTATTAGAAATAACAATAATGTAGTAGAAATACCAAAATACCAAAATATACTATGTGATGCAATAGATTAAAACTGACATGCAATAGAGTATAACTATAATGCAGTAGAAATAAAACTGTAATGTAGTAAAAAATATTATAAATACATTACAAATATTATCTAATGCATTATAGTTATATTCTATCATTATTTTGGTATCTCTCTTTTTGTAGCGTTCATTTTGTAGTATATTACAAATAGAATCAGGCACACACATTCATTTTCTCACAAAAGACAAACCACATTTAGCCTAAATCTTGCCTATGAACATCAACATATATCTTTGTGACGCAATAGAATTTAAACTGACATGCATTAGGGTATAAATGTAATGCCACAGAAAAAAATTGTAATGCAGTAAACCACATTGAGCCTAAATATTGCCTATGAACATCAACATACATCTTACGAACTTACTATACATTTTCCAGAATATCACAAACAGAATCAGGCACACACATTCATTTTCACACAAACGACAAACCACATTTAGCCTAAATCACCCCTATGAACAATACGTATAACCTACTACATTACGGTTCATTTTTTAGCATATCACACACATAATCAGGCACACATAATCATTTTTGTAGAACAATTAAACCACATTTAACCTAAATCATCCCTATCAATAAAAAAATAACCTTCTGCATCTCAATTCAATTTTTAGCACATCACACACATAATCAACTGCGCAAAATAATTTTCGCACAAACAACAAACCACATTTAGCCTAAATCATCGCTATGAACACCAACAATAACCTACTGCATTACAATTCATTTTCTAGTACATCACACACATAATCAAAAACTCATAATCATTTTTCGCACAAACCGCAAACCACATTTAACATAAATCATCCATATGAACAACAAAATAATCTATAGCATATCCAGGTCATTTCTAGCACATCACACACATATTCTTTTTTTTTTTTTTTTAAGCCATAAAAATCTAATTCTCGCTGAAATAGCAACACCACATTTAAACTCATTTCATGTATGAAACACCAACAAATAACCTACTACATTATAGTTTACATTCAGTGCATCAAGCAATACAACCAAGCATACAAACACATGATTTGAAAAAAAAACACCAAGCCACATTTTAAAACTCATATGTCTCGGTGAACAACCTTTAAACCTATGCATTTGCAAGGCATTACTCTACCACATCAAAGACAATAGCAAACAAACAAAATTGGGTTCCAAAAAAACGACAAGCCATATTTTAAAATAAATCATCTCTATGAACAACCTTAAAAACCTACTGCATTACAAGCATTACTCTACCACATCAAAAACAATAACATACAAACACAATCGATTTAGAAAAAAATGACAAGCCACATTTTAAACTAAATCACCTCTATGAACAACCTTAGAAACCTACTGCATTACAGGCATTATTCTACCACATCAAAGACAATAGCAGACAAACAAAATCGATTTTTAAAAAAAACATCAAGCTATATTTTAAACTAAATCATTTCTATGAACAACCTTAAAAACCTATTGCGTTACATGCATTAGTCTACCACATCACATACAATAGCATACAAACAAAATCGATTTCGAAAAATGAAAAGTCACATTTTAAACTAAATCACCTCTATGAACAACCTTAGAAACCTACTGCATTACAGTTTAATTTCAACAACATCACACACACAATTAGGCACACAAAATCATTTTCACAAAAATGGCAAAGCACATTTAGCCTAAATCATCCTTATGAACATCAAGTTACAACCTACTGCATTATAGTTCAAATTCAACCACATCACATACATAATAAGCCACACACAATCATTTTCGCAAAAACAACAAAGCACATTTAGCCTAAATCATCCATATGAACAACAAGTTACAAGCGACTGCATTATAGTTCGGTTTCAACCACATCACATACACAACTAGGCATACATTGAGATGCAGTAGAACAACATTGTGATGCATTAGTATCATAAGTATTTTAATGCAACTGTATGATAACACAATAATGCAGTAGAAAAATACAATGATGCAGTACTGCATCACAATGTAAATTTAGCGAATCTTAGTTATAAAGTTTAGTTTAGACATTTTATCAAACGCCTTGTGTTCAACTTTCCTAAACACGTTTTGTATATCATTTTCTCTACATTTTGACACATAAACATACACATCCCAATACTTTTTCAAGATATTTGATAACCCACTCCATCAAATGAAAAACAACGAACTTAAATTGATAAAAAAATACACTTTTAGTAAAAGAAAATTAACAAAATGACGCACTAACAAAACTAGGGTTCATAAATCAACTTACGATATCGTTTAAGATGTTCTTGATTCATCTTCATAGTTGTTAATAAACTGATGCAACAAGGATTCGTCGTCATTTGAATGTTTAAAATGTCGTAAATTCGTCTATGAGATGATGCGATAATGATTCGATTAAAGATAGATATAATGAAGATTTGTATGAATTTTTCAAAGAGAAAGCATGAAAGTATAGAGAGAGAAAGAGACTCTTAGATCTGGTTCAAGATAAATGACGGGAGATCTAAAATACACTATAGTAGTTTTGTCCTTGAAGTTTATATTATTTATAAAAATGCCACCGCACTTTCTGATCTAGTCAAATATGATCCAATGGCTAAGATTCCTTCCTACCTTTTTTATTATAACATTCTTTTTATTATAACCCCACCCTATATATATATATATATATATATATAAATATAAATATATAAAAAATATATATATTTATATAAATTCGGTTTTCGGTTGAAATTGCCAAACTCATATCCAACCCGAAAATCAAATTTGTAGTCGGGTCGGTTTCGATTTGGCAAATCGGTATCGGTTATTAAGTTCGCGTTCGACTTGGTTTCCAATTTCAATGTATTAGGTTTTTTTTGCTCACCAATAGATCTAGCTATTTTGCAATTTGTGTGCACAAATTTGTGCTCGTGATAAAAACCGTTAACCAAAACTGTCAAGATCGCGAGTAAACTTGTAAGATCGTACGATATTACATACGTGTTTACTAGCTAAGATCGTGTAAGATCGATATAGGATTGCATCTGGGTTCACATATTTCTATTTTTTATTCATTTTTCATATCTTTTGAATCCATCTCACTTGCTTAGGCTCAAAAACAAATGATCTTTACTAATGTCTAATAAGTCAACCATTGATGTTTCATATTCTAGACCTGATTATAGTTTATACCTATGGGGTGTTTGTTTTCGCTTATATGTGTGTTTATGAGCTTATCTGATTTCGGCTTATATCTCATAAGCCCCAATTTTCTAGCTTATTTTGAGACATATGAGTTTAATTCAGTTTATCCTTATCTTTATTAACTTATATAAAGCCCACAAAGTGGGAAAATTGAAGCTTATGAAATATAAGCCGAAATCAAAATAATCCGAAAAATTGTGTTTTACTTTTACTTTAGTGTTTAAAATACTGAATATGCAATTTGGCTCGACCCAATTGACAAGTATTTGATCCAAAGAGAATTAAGTTATCTATGGAATTCTGATGAAGTCTTACAATTCCAATACTTATAGAACACCATGTTAATTATGGTATGTCTAATAGGTAGAAACAAACTATATTCATATTGTTTGATTCATGATAGCTTTAATTGCTCTACCTCTAAAATCTATCAAGGTTAGAAAATTGCGTGTGTCATGGATACACTCAATATAGTTCAAACCTAGAAGGTATTCAAGACAACCCACTACTCAAACCCCTAAACCCTTAGGGATTTTTGGTTTTTATACTCAAACTAATCGAACCCTAAAACCTTTTGGGTTTTCGATTTTTCTACACTTCATAGCTTGAAGATTGTAGTTTTAATGTTCCTCCTAGCTCGACGTAACACAAACCTTTGCTAAGGTTTTCGGTTAATGGGTGATATAAGAATTAGGGTTTTGCTACAAACCCTAATTAGGGTTCTTGGAAGGAATCCCATTATGTCTTGATTAAAGTTATTAAACATATAAGATCTTGATTGATGACTAGTGTGTGAAGATGAATGTGTAATTAGTGTGTGTGTTTAGAGAGAGAAATACCTAACTTGCCTTTTGATTAAATGAAATTGTTACACTTAACCTTGGCATAAATACTATTTATACCCATTGGTTAACTATCCTTATTGAACTTTCCTAACTTAACACTTCTAGTCTCTGTACTTATTAAAATACTTACAAGTAGGTCATTTCTCTATTTATAACATTCTCCCCCTAAATGATCTACTTGGGAACTATCCTTATTGTGTTTTTGATGACGACTTCTTCCTTATGCTTTGAACACTTTATTTTGAAGTAGTCAGTCATTTTCTTTTTCTTTGAAGCTCGAAAACGCTGAGAATTCTTTATGAAAGATGAGGATGACCTTGTAGTAAATCTCTCCCGATATAATTTTCTTCCCTTATACAATAGGATAGATCACTTTATCTCTGAAGGTATCAACTCCACTCTCGAACTCAAATCAGCATTCTCAAAAGCTAACTTGATCTTCTTTTTGAGCAACTTGAATCTTTTAAAAAATCTTATATGAAATCTTTATCTTCGAACTTGATCTTGAATGTAGA
>BQNB010170363.1:0-13685 GCA_026074375.1 Tanacetum coccineum | reverse complement strand
TTTTTCTCAGGTGCTTAGCATGGATGCTGTTGATTGACTTATGTGAAGTCTATTTGCCTGTACTGGTTTACCAGAGATTTACCTATGTCTTTAAATACCGTTGTTGAACTTATTTAAGCTTCTGCATTTTAATTTTGAATCTTTTAAATTTAATCGATGTAAAACTTAGTATTATTATTTTAAAACTTTACAACGGTGTTTATTTTCAAAACGTACCCTTAGAGGTCGTTCTTTTTGCTTTGTACTTGAGATGCTCAATAAAGTCACGCCGCCGGACACGTATTCCGTCCCGGCCTCGTCTAGGGGTGTAACATTTTGGGGGTGTTACAAATATGGTCGGCAACCCATATGGGTTCATCATCCATGGAATTGTAGTTTTCAAGAATATCAAGAAAGTGACAGAAATAATTGATATCAAGAATTGATATCAAGAACTGTATGATAATTTTGAAAAAAAATGGATAAAAATTATTTTAAGAATTGATTATAGAATAGCTTTAAAGTCCTCGGCAGCGGAGCCAAAAACTTTGATGTGTTTCAAAAGCTTTAAATTTATAAGACTAGAATTACCGATTTAATAAATGGAAACACACGGGTAAAAGTATAACCCACGTATGTAGTATAATATTTCAGGTAAGACCATGTCGTCCATAGGGATTTGATTGGTGTTCGAATAATCATAGTAAAATAAACTTTAACAATTTTAAGATAAATTGTGCTAGATTCAATAACGGAGAAAGATGACTACTCAGACAGTTTCGTATAATTCCTAAGGAATGGTGATGAATAGCATCTCAGATTCGAGGTTGTTTAACTTTATAAGAAGGTTTTCTCATCAAAAAACGTTTTCACAAATTAATTTGTTTAACCTAAGACTTATATTTAGTTAACTCGATCAAATGTGTCACTCAAATAATCTAGTTACTATTATATCAAATCTATTTTTTTATGAATAACGTAAGCGAATATTTCCAGCCAAACGATAAAGATCGTAGAAAAATCTTCAAAACCATATTACATACAACGGGTCTCAACCTATACCGTTATATGCATACAATCAAAGTTAATAAGATAAGACATGATATGATTTCAACATAAGCTTAAGATTAAGAAGATCAGAATGATACCAAATGCTTATTTATTATATTAACATCACCGAGTAGTCATCCGAGATTTAGCCTCTCATGGCTATGAAGTTCATATCAAAATAAAGTAGAGAAGCAAGAAACATACTATGCTTGGGTAGGAAAATGGATTAAACACCACCCTTACAAGTATTGGATCTTACTAAACCTTTTTATTTTTTAAATACCAGGATATTGTTCTTCATTCTTCGTCTTCAAATTCAGGTATTGGTGAAGATATTAGAGATAGATTGATGTGATGAAGAATGTGTGGGATGCTTCAAATGACTTGATTTTTGTCTCTATTTATAGGCTGAGAAGGGGTCAAAGTGAGGCGCACTTTTATAAAAAACCGGCGTACTTAGCCTATGTCGGTGCAAATATCATTAATGCTATTGGAAAGTGTGGCACACATTCTAATAAAACCGGTGCACTTCATATAATTTAATGAATTCATTTAATTCTCTTAAATTCAATGGAAAGTGTGGCGCACAGGAAATGTGCGGCGTACTTCTTGTCATTTGAGGCTTTTGTCTTTTCTTTTCTCCTAACTTGACTTCGAATAAGCATAAACACTTGTATTTTGGAATTTTTGAGCTCAGGATGTCTTTAAGTGAACCTGCGCATATTTCATGCTATTAAGTAGCAAAAGTTCATGAGAAATGATGAAATATATACAAATAACGCCGCCGAAAACATGTATAATTTAGGCGTTATCATTTAGTTATTTAGATATAAATAGGGCTGTTAGGTTTGGGGAATTCCTTTTATCATTTTGGGTCTTTTCTAAAGCATTTTGTATAACATAAGCCCGTTTGACCCGTGCTCGTTTAAGCACGTGCATGTTCTAACCCGAGACTGTTTGGACTCGTGGAAATAGCCCACCTGACCCGTCCATTTTGCCACCTCTAAAATGGGGAATGACATATATGTGAACCCTTATTAAGCTATATAAATAAAGAATTAAAATTAAAAAATGTAAGATTTATGGAGTAGACATGCACCTCAGCCTCAATGGCTTCAATATCAATACTGTTCTGGCCTTTCTCTATGATATTATAACGGTTATGATTTGGTAGTATAATTATTGGTATAAGCAGCCTTGTCATAACATCTACATTTTCAAACCCAAATTCACCAATATATTTGCAAATATTATTTTATCAATAAAACAGACAATCATCAAAAACCCACATTTTGGTAAGAAAAATAATAACCATGAAAGAAACATAAAACAGTAACCAAGCAAGAAAATATAATGATAACGATATATGTAGCCTCCATCTTGTTTCCTAGGATCCATTCTAACATGAATAATAATAACCAAACAAGAAACATAAGTCAATAACAAATATAGTGGATGATGAAAGAAAGTGAAGGATGCTAAAGCCTACTTTATCAAAATTCATAATAAATATTGTTGTTGGCATAGGTCTATCAGCTTCTTCAGCATTATATACCATATTCTCAAAGTCAAATAAGTAGGAATAAAGCTTCTAAAACTCTGGCTCCACAGTTGTAGCATCTACATCAAATGTCAAAACTTCCCTTCCAAAATCTGCCTGAAAGTTACAGATATAACTTATAATTTAGTATTTAACTAATCATACAAATCATTTATCAAAGTCCAAAGATAACAACATCTAAATTTACCTCTCTGGTGGTTCCAGCAGGAACCATGGCTGCTTTATATCCTTTTTAATTGCTATTATTGTTGGTTATCCAGGCCATGCTCTTGGCATATGAGAGCGTAATAGGCCAAAGACGTCATGTTCTTAGCTCTGGCAAGCAGGGATGGCTTATTGGGGCCTATCGTTAGAGTTGCGCTCCATTTTGCAAACCTCGCACTAGCCATGTAGTACTCCTTGCATCTTGCTTCAAGCAAATCTTGACCTAAGATTGTAAACTCGTTAGTGATTCCACCTAACTTTTTCCGGCCTTGATCAACCTTGATACCCGATAGTACTCCACATTCAGCTATACTGTCTACAAACTGGTTACCTATAAACTTATTTTTATTAGTACAACATCTTCTAGTGGGTCAAATTTGAAAAAACAGACTTAGATGCTTATGTTAGTACGTGACAGTAATCAATTACTGATGGCATATTCTAAAGTGCTCATCTACTTTAAAAATAAGTAGATCTGAGAGTGTTTAGAATGTTATCAGATTCTAAAGGGTGTTTGGAATGCGCTGCTTGATAATAAGCATATATGTATAAAACCCTAATCACCCTTCTAGTCTATTGTACCCTTAAATGTATAAGAGGGCAAAGAAATTTTTTTTCAAAAATAATGACTACAATTATATGAAATGCTAAATGGAATGCAATGTCTGATATGGTCCATATGAATACAGGTTACAAATTGAAAATTTTACATACTTAAGATATGCATGTATTAATTAAAACTAAGCGAGCAATTAAACCTATTTGATTTGACACCCATGGAGACCGGTTGGTGTCGATATGACTGCTAAATAAAACATAAATAATATTAATATACATGCCATTTGACATTTTTTGGCACATGTATTCAATGATAATTATGAAACTATTTTCTTTATATGAGTAATATAGTTCTTGGGAAGGCAAGGTTTTACCTTTTCAATCTATACACACAATGCATAACCACTGGATGGAATTTCCTTCAAGGTTGCTCTAAGATGCAACTTTTCCAGCAAGCCAGCTTTCTAAGTACCTTAACAACCCTTAAAGATGACATATCTATGACATTTATGAGAATTTTCTCCCATGTATGTTGGGTTCCTTTAGAGTAATCTAATACCACTATCCTGCTTTGCTTGTAAGCTAGAAGCAGTAATGGCAGCCCTCACCAAACTGTCACCCAACTCTTTATGGACAGCCTCATCTGCAACATTTTTAATAGGATCAGTAGGCTGAGGTACTTGAGTATCCTTTCTTTTAGGCTTCCTAGGTTGTTGTTTCTTTTGAGGTTGAGTTGATGGTGGTTGTTAATTCTTTTGAAGTTAAGTTGATGGTTGAATAATGGTGGGTATGTGATGGGGATTAGTTAGATTTGTTGAACCTTCACCCAATTGTGATTGGTTTTGTACCACCATTATTTGAAACAAAGGTGTTACTCTACCAGAAAAACCTTTGCTTACCCTTCTCTTATTAACAAAAACATTTTTAGTGTGAGAGGGTGCAATATATTTTCTCTTATAAGTTGGCAGCTTCTCAAGTTGTTGGTTTGAAAATACTTGTACAAACCTTGGATACATCAAAAATTTACCAAACAAATTGTCCAAGTTTCTAATCATACTATCAAAAATGAATTTTGAAAAATTAAATTTCTGGTTTATAGCTAAACAGATAATAGCAGACGTCATAGTACTACTAAACTCATTCGAGGCAGTAGTCTTTGGACTTAGACACCTATCAATGTAAGTTGTTCAAAGATGGTAGAATTAGGTAAATAATCAACACCTTCCTCATCTGCTAGTTAAAGATCTCTTCTAACAGATGATTTAGTGATGACTATCTTCTTGCCATCTACTAGGGCATGTAACTATGCTTCCCCATTGATAGTTTTGCCTATGCCAGTAGACCAGAACTGTTTAATGCAAGAAATATATATTGTAGGATTAATGATTAATGCATACTTTATAAGGTATGCATTTAAAAAATCCACAATTTGTTCAAACCCATCATTCTCTGTGGGTTTAGACAAAAATACGATCATATTATGAGTATCTACAAACTTTAGAGTCACCATTTTTGTTGGGTTTTGATAATGGATAATAAAATTGAGTTAGGGTTTGTGATTAGGGAGTATATGAAAGAGTGAAATTGATTAAATGATTGATTGAAACCCTTAATCGAAGTATTTATGAAAAATACCCTCAATAACCCAGCAGTAGTAACTCAGCAATAGTAAGTTATACCTAGCAGCATTAACTTTGAGTCACCAACATTAACTCTAATTCCATTCTAAACAGCATTGCCATCATCAATCTAACACTTTTCTTTGCTTATCCTGTAAAATGTTAGTCAAAAAACCAAGAAAACATAAGCCATAGCAATTTCCTCAATTATTACAGTATTAATTATACCTAACATTATTAAGTATAGCTAATAGTAGAAACTCAACAGTATGAAGTATAACCAGTAGTACTAATTATACTTAACAGCAGAAACTTTTCTTGTGATTTTCCCTCCTTTGGGGTTCCCTCCAAAAGCAACATATCCTCCATCTATCTGTTCATAGTTTGTAAGATAGGACATGTTCCCTGTCATGTGCCTTGAGCATCCACTATCAATCACTGACTTGGATCTGCCTTGTGCATCAACATAATCAAACTTTTTTAGGGTTATTAATGCACTGTTGTATTTAGAAACATGGTCTAAAACTTTATGCTTTGGTTTCCAAACCCAACAAGTTCAGGCCTTAACAGCATTAAAATTATTTCCCTTAACAGTATTAACTACTACTTTTGGCCTAGCAGTATTAAATTTTTTACCCCTAACAGTATTAACCCTTTGATTAATATTACTGTTTTTAATTGTTGTGTTCTTATAAATGGGCCTCTTAATAGTTGAATGTGCTGTTTTAGAAAGATATGACATTGGTCTAGTAGCATTCACTGTTGTTTTTGAGTGAACAACATTAATTTGTCTAACAGTATTAACCAATACTTCTGTTTTTGAAATATTTTGTTTAACAGTATTAATTGATACTAAGCCAGACTTCCTTAGTACTGCTCTTAGAACCATGTTCTTTTTAGCACAGGGGTGAGACTTTTTAGCAAAGTTTTGATGATTCACCCTTTGAGCATTATTCCAAATAGGTTTTACCATTCTTTGATTTTGAAACTCTTTTTTATGGTAATTGCAATCAACATGCAAATGATCAAAGCTTCCACACACATAACAGGCCTTATTAAACATCTCAAAATTACTTCCTAGTTTTTGAGACATCATATTGTTCCAATTTCTTTGATTGCCTCTTGGACTGTGAGTGTTTTGTCTATGTTTCTCAACTTATTTAATAGTTTTCCTAGCAGGTTTTGTTATTGTTTAGATTTGACAAACTCTTTGTTAACAATACTAGGCCTAACTGTTTTCTTTTCAATTTTAGGCTGAGACACATCCTCTTCCTCATCATCTGACACCCATTCTACAATAATTGGGGCATCATCATACTTCCTAACTTCCTTAGGCTCTTCTTCACTAGACATAGCTTTACAGTTCTCAACTACAGGCTTATTAACAAACTCATCTAAACTAGTAAAAGACAAGTCAGATGTTGTAGGCATGAATTTTCCTGTGTATGGAGGTGGAACTGCATTATAATTTTCATAGCCTAAACCTTTCTTGGAATTGTCAACTATCTGACAATCTATGAGCATGTTTAAACTTTTAGATGCATATTTAAATTTATCTACATTAAGTTGAATTTCATCTTTTTCTTTTTGAACTATTTCAAGCTTCTTCCTAAGCTCTCTAATAGTTATTTCTCCTATTTGAATTTCAAATTTTAAGCCCTTAATATCTTCTAAATAAACAGACTTATTTGCTTTATAAAATTCAAGTTTTTCTTCCACTGACTCTAAACCTGTCTTATAACCTAGAACCATTAACCCAGATTTCTTTAAATCTTTTAATAGTTGATCATTTTGAGATTTAAGAAGTTCAACAGTTTCCAAACAAGATTTTGAACATTTAGGATCATTGGATACCTCTGAGCCAAAACTTGAAGATGAGAAAGACATGAGTGTATAATTAGGCCCTTCCTCTGCCTGATCACTCTAGTCATATCCATCAAGACCATCACATGACACCAAAGCTGTGGAAGTAGTTGTTTCTACAGGCACATTCCTTCTTGAGCTTTCTTTGTTCTTCTTGTCTTGATTTCTTGGAGCTCTGCACTCCCTAGCAAAATGTCCCCTCTTATGGTAGTTGTAGCACTCCACTTTGGACTTATCAAAACTAATAGTTTCATTGCCATTAACAGTAAGCTTCCTTCATGTATTCTTCAAAAACCTTCTAGCCCTCATAGTCAACATGGCCATTTTCCATCTCAAATCCATCTCTTCCATGTTATCTGGATGGATTTATTGCAAGTCCTCATGTACAAGTTGAGGACTATTTGGTTGACTAGCAATGAATGTACAAATAACAGTGATTGCTTGTAAAATCCACCAACGTAATAATAAATATAATTGAAAGAAAAGTTTAACCAAAATACCCTAGAGGACAAAGGTTTAGAAAGGAAAATCTTCACAAAAAATATATATATATATATATATATATATATATATAAATATATAGTAAATACTATATATATTTATATATATTATATATATTATACGTCTTTAACCGGGAAGTATGATTCCCGGGTCGTTATTCCCCAACGATTTATGAAATTGAAACCACGTTTGTTGTTCGGACAATGATTTGAATTGGTAACAAAGATTGATTTGATTATCTATTTCTATGAATTAAAAACAATTAAAATAAGCAAATGATAACAATTAAGCATGAAAACAAATAACGGGAAATCAAACTTTAACTAAAAACGCAAAACGGGAACCCTAAATGGTAATTAAAAACCCTAAATTTCCAAAATTAAACCTAAATTGAATTTTTCTTTTTAAATAGACTCTAATTGACTAAAAAGTAAGTTTAAAGGAAACTAGAACAAAAACGGAGTTGAAATGAGTATAAAAACACGAAAAATGTAAACGGGAACGAATCCCGTTTTTTAAAAATTGAAATTTTGTAATTTTAACCCTACGGGAACAAAACTAATTTTCCTAGAAACTTTACGATAAAATAAAATTTTCTAAAAAAGAATTATATTTTTTTGATTATTTTTCTATTTTTTATGAATTTTTAAAGTTTTTAATAAAAATAAATGTTTAAAAATACTAAACTAATTATAAAAATTCTGAAAAAATTATGGAAAATAGCTTGAACTAAAAGGGACCTAGGAAAAATAAGCTTGGTTACACAGCTTATTGAATAAGCTGTGTAATAAGCTTAAAACAACTTATAAGGTAAATAGTGTAAACTGTATACAAATAATAGATTTTGTAAAGATATAACGAAAAAGTCCCCAGGGCATGTTGGTAGTGAGGTGTTGTGTGAGACGTTTATAAGGGTTGAGGGTGTTGAGGTCGGGGGTTCGAGCCTTGCTCACCCCCGATTTCCACCTTCCCCTTTTTTTGAAAACTTATAAAAGCAAAGTTGTAGATAAGCTGAAAGGTAACAATTTTAATAAAAGAAACTACTATTGAAAGACTCTAATTAAGCTAGAAAATAGGTGAAATGGTGACAGATACTACTTAACTAGATTTTTGGCTTTTTCAAAATTTTAGAACTCAAAAAGTTAAATTAAGCTAAACCTTATGAACATAAGCTACTGATATATTAATCCTAACCTAATAAACAGCTTTAGTCTAGAAATAAGCAAAGAAATAAGCTTAAAGCTGAAGTTCCAAAAATAAGCACCTATAAGCAAACTAAGAACCAAACAGGCCCTGCGTGGACTTTGAGCTTTAATATTAAGCTAGCAAATGAGAAATTTAAGAAACTTAGCTTGCAACTTTTTGAACTTTAACCTATAAGCTTCTAAGAAAATCTTTTGAAAACTAATTTGAAACCTAAGTGCATATTAAAAAAACTGTTTGAAAACAGCTTATATACTCAGATGGTACTAAGTTTTTGAATTTGTTTGAAAAGACAAAGATTAATTTTAGAGCTTAAAAACAGATTTTCAAATAAGCAAGTTTTGAAAAATCAAGCTGAAACTTATGATTAATTACCTAAAAGCTACTTATGTTATTAAATTCAAAACCTAAAATCTATAATTATCCTCTGATTTTAGATCCTAAAAGTGACAGTTTGTGTGTTTACCTTACCTGATGCAGTTTGCATAAAGATGACCAAATCTTAAGTCCTATTCTATGCAGACCTAATAAAAATCAATCTAACACTTATTATCAACTAAAAAACAAGAGCAAAACAAGCAAAATTACTACCTAAAACAGACTTGAGCTAAAATGCACTTGAAAATTAACCAAATGATCACATATTCAAATATTAACTATCTAACTTATGAATGCTTAACCAAACCTAGTTAAACTTATAAATCTTGCACTTATAAACCAAATTATTAGATTTAAGATGAAATTAAAGGATAAGAGGACCTCAAGCAGTACTAACATGAGTTAGTACTGCTTGTCCCAAACACCTCCTTATTTCACTTTTATCCATTTTTAGCTTATAACCTTGAGATTTTAAGATTAAAATGCATATACCAGATATCATGAAGCTTTTATAAAACCTAATAAGCAGAATAAAGCTCAAAAATAAGCCAGAACTATTAGTAATAAGCTAATGCTAATTTTTTTTGTTTTTAATGATTTTTAAGACAAAACATGAAAATCTAAGATCTACACTACTAAACTCAAAAATAGATAATCAAACATATTCAATAAGCATAATAAGATGACAATAAGCACAAATAAGCAAGTTTATAAGCAAAATAAGCAAATTATAAACTAGAAAATTAAGACAGAAATAGAAATAGGAACTTACCAAAACCTTAGCTAAACAAAGGCAATAAAAGGCTCAAATGAGCTGTCTACAAGCTCTAGCTTATCAATGATAAGCTAGTAAAGGTCCCATAAGCTCTTCCATTGTAAGCTTATCATCTAAAAGCTCAAAATCCATTTAGCAAAGGTATTTAGCTGATTTTATTTGTTTAAGTAGATTAGATGAGTTATTTGAGCTCAATTTGAGCTTAGAGACTCAAAGAGCTTGTATGAGTTTATAAGAGCTTGTGTAACATTTGATAAGAAATTTTGAGAGTAATAAAAGCTTTTAAGGTAAAACAGTTTATATAAAAACTAAGGATGCTTTCATTAATAATAAAAACTGATTACAATAGTTGAAATTGAGAGTACAATAAGCTGGAAAAGTAAAATTACTTAAGCTAAAGTTTTAAAAGCTAAAAATACAATTAAGCTAATTTTTTAAAAGCTAAAAAACTAGATATTGTGTGTGTGAATGTGAGGGGCTATTTATAGCCTGCAAATGAAACTTCTAGGACTTGGATCATACTCCTTTCTCCCTTAATCTTGTCCTTAAATTCTTCCAATCATTTGATCTTGATTCTTGTCCGTTGGATCAACTTGGTGAGCACACGGATTGCCAACGTGGCATTCTGTGTGTCAGAGCACTTGTGCTTCTTTTGTGAGAATTTTAGTACAAATCCCACTTGATTGGTGTGCTTCTTCCATATCCTGCGTGTACTATCTTATGGGGATTGACCAATAGGAGTGCTTGTTTGATGTCAAACCCTGCCATGTCATTCCTTTTCACTTGAATTTCATTGCCACATCACCAATTTGCATTTACCCCTTGATTGTGACTCGTGGTTAATCGGGGAAGAATGTGAACAGTAAAAACTAAATTTCCCGCATGTTTTTTACTTATAAAGGTGTGTTTGATTTTTCTTTTGATCTGAGGTTATACTCGTTGACTTAGGCCGGGTATAAGGGATTGGGCCTGGTTATGGTTAACAGGGTTTATATATAAGAGTTAACAGGTGTTAACTCTTTATATATTAAAGAGTTAACACCGTTAGGGTTTAGGGACCATTTTTGTAATTTGGTTTTCTTTAAGGGACTGATTTGGTATTTTTAGGTTTTGTCATTTAGTGAGTTGACTTTGGTTGACTAAAGGTTGACTGGAGTTGACTTTTGACCTTTCTTGCTATCAAATCCTCGGCTCTTGTACACTCTTTTCCGTCTCGTGTCCGTGTTTGTCCGGCTTTGACCGTTTTCTTGTGATTTTTGCAATATCCGTACCTACATAATCACAAAGACAAAACAAGCAATATACAAGCATTTTAAGCACAATTTTGTCTTTTATGGGTCATTTTTGATATAAAACGGATATGTGTTTTCACACATATCAAAATTCCCCAAACTAAGCGATTGCGTGTCCTCACGCAATATTATATGCTCTATAACCAAATACCTCAAAACTTCCCCAAACTAAATCTTTGAAAAGTAGCAAAGACTTTTGTGGAGAGAGTTTAGAAATCACAAGTTATAAAACACCCTATTTTCCCATTTTTACAACATCACTCAAGTTATCAATATTTGTAGAGTAAGCAACATTAACTTGAGTGCTAGCAGTAAAAACTCCATGAGTAGTATTAACAGCTTGAGCAGTATTAACTGCTCCATAAGTACTGTTAGAGTTGTTATTTGAAGAGGACATAAAAGCCATGTTCTGTGTGTTTGAACTTGAGCTAGACATCTCTTTAACTTCTAGTTCATACACTTTGAGGTTGTTGTAGAGATCATCCATGCTCATTGTATCCAAATCAGCTTTATTCCTCCACATAATAGCATGTGTGTTCCACTCAGGTGACAAACTTCTTAATAACTTTTGATTAACATATTTTTGTTAAAGCTTTTCATCTAAAAGCTCCAACTGACTCACAAGCTTTTGAAGCCAATCAAAAGTTTGATCAAGCATATCTGAGCTTGGAGTAGTGAAGTTTTCATATTACTGCATCTTAGTGTAAATTTTATGGCATTAAATTATACTGCATTAAATTGTATATTTTATTGCATCACATTGTAAATTTTACTACATTAATATGTAAACTTTACTGCATCAGATTGTAAATTTTACTACATCATAGTGTAAATTTTACTGCATTAAATCGTGAATTTTAATGCATGACAGTGTAAATTTTACTGCATTAAATTGTATATTTTTCTGCATCACATTATAAATTTAACTATATTAATATGTATATTTTACTACATACTGCATTAAAATTGTATATTTTACGGCATGACAGTGCAAATTTTACTGCATTAAATTGTATAGTTTTCTGCATCACATTGGAAATTTTACTACAATAAATTATATATTTTACTATGTCACTTTTTTTAATTTTACTGCATTAAAATTGTATATTTTAATGCATCTTAGTGTAAATTTAACTGCATTAAATTGTATGTTTTATTGCATCACAGTGTGAATTTTACTACATTAAAATGTAAACTTTACTGCATCAGAAGGTAAATTTTACTACATCATAGTGTAAATTTTACTGCATTAAATTGTATATTCTAATGCATGACAGTGTAAATTTTACTGCATTAAATTGTATATTTTTCCGCATCACATTGTAAATTTAACTACATTAAATTATATATTTTACTACATACTACATTAAAATTGTATATTTTACTGCATCATAGTGTAAATTTTATAGCATTAAATTATATTGCATTAAATTGTATATTTTATTGCATCATAGTGTAAATTTTAGTACATTAATATGTATATTTTGCTGCATCAAATTGTAAATTTGACTACATCACAGTGTAAATTTTAGTGCATTAATTGTATATTTTAATGCATCACATTGTATATTTTAGTGCATTACTTGTATATTTTAATGCATCAGATTGTAAATTTTACTAGCATCACATTGTAAATTTTACTGCATTAAATTGTATATTTTACTGCATCATATTGTAAATTTTAATGCATTAAATTGTATATTTTACTGTATCACAGTGTAAATTTTACTACATTAAATTGTATATTTTAATGCATCATAGTGTAAATTTTACTGTATTAAATTGTATATTTTAGTAGCATCACATTGGAAATATACTGCATTGAATTGTATATTTTACTGCATCAATTGTAAATTTTACTACATTAAATTGTATATTTTACTGCATCATAGTATAAAATTTACTACATTAAATTGTATATTTTACTTCATCAGTGTAAATTTTACTGCATTAAATTGTATCGTTTTCTGCATCACATTGTAAATTTTACTACAATAAATTATATATTCTACTACATCACTTTGTAAATTTTACTACATTAAAATTGTATATTTTAATGCATCTTAGTGCAAATTTTACGGCATTACATTATACTGCATTAAATTGTATATTTTATTGCATCACAGTGTAAATTTTAATACATTAATATGTAAACATTATTGCATCAGATTGTTAATTTTACTACATCACAGTGTAAATTTTACTGCATTAAATCGTATATTTTAATGCTTGACAGTGTAAATTTTACTGCGTTAAATTGTATATTTTTCTGCATCACATTGTAAATTTAACAATATTAAATTGTATATTTTACTACATATTGCATTAAAAATAATATTTTATTGCATGACAGTGTAAATTTTACTGCATTAAATTATACTGCATTTGTAACACCCCCAAATTGGGTCGCAGCTGGATAAGGGTCTGGGGCGTGTTACTTTTTAGATCAATAACACAAGATAATATAAGAACGACCAAAAAGTCGTTTAAAACTGATACATTGGATTTAATAAAGTATGTGTTACAAAAGCCTGAAAGCTTTACTTGTTTACTTGTTATTATTACAAAGATTTCCAGCCCATAACAGATATACAAAATGTAATGCGACTAAATCTTTAATGCATGACTTCAAAATATAACCACCAATGTATCCTTTGCACCTCGTGCTTAATGACCTCCTGAAAAACATTGCATTTAAAAAG
>BQNB010170362.1:0-13685 GCA_026074375.1 Tanacetum coccineum | reverse complement strand
AATCTTTGACATATGATAAGACATCATGTTCAACAATATCCCAATGCTTTTTGAAAATTTGAAAGTAAACCCGTCCGGCCCGGAGATTTGACACTACCACAATCCCATACTGCCTCTTTAATTTCAAGATTTCTGAAAGGGCAAAGGCTATAAATGACTAACATACTTATTCTAATTTACTGATGTTCCTAGTGAAGTGTATAAAGGTACACCAAAACATGTATACATTCAAATTTTTAACAAAATTAATAACTTTTTAAGTTATTTGACTAAAATACCCTTTTGTCTTCAATCTTCATCTTCTTCATCTACAAATCCAGATTCCGACCACAATTTCCGGCAACCAACCATCAACTCCGGCTAACAAACCCTTCACCTTAAATTCATACCCGAGTTTTTTCTCTAAACACTGAATGACATCAAGTTTCGGAGTATGTGTATGAAGTGAAGCAATTTCAAAAGCTTCTTTAATATGTGATGGATCAAGGTCACAACTCATACCAAACCATTTCATACAATGAAGAGCACCAACTAATCCACCACCCACAAAATAAAGCTCCAACAAGTGACTCGACACATATATTGTTTTTTAACATAACCATCTATGACCCATATCACAACACTTTCTGGTGTGGATTGTCGGATCTTAAGTCTGGTACTTGGATTCCACGGGTACTTCAAATCCCCTCAACACAAATACTACTATACGAATCCATAATCCAACAAGAAAAAAAGGGTTGTTTGCCCAGTGCAAATTTTTTTGTGAAAGAAAAAAAAAGGTTCTTGATGAATTATAAGAAAAAAAATGTTCTTTTTTTGAATCTGAGTTTTTTGTTGTAAAAGAATTTTCGTCGGAAAATTGGTGTTGCCCAGAAAATGGTCGCCGGAATCCGGGTTGAAATATAAGAAAGATGAAGATTGAAGAATAAAAGGGTATTTTAGTCAATTTACTTAAAAGTTATTCATTTTGTTAAAAATTTGAATGTATACATGTTTTGGTGTACCTTTATACACTTCACTAGGAACATCAGTAAATTAAGATAAGTAAGTTAGTCATTAATGGCTTTTGCCCTTTGATAAATGATGAAATTGTATCAACTCAAATTGATGAACCATAAGTTAAAACATATATTTTAGATCTTATTTATGGAAATTCGGCGTTGGTGCCAAGCTAGATTGCACTCAATGTATATCTAGTGTCGCAATCACTGGAACACGACTCGGACCCATATGGCATCTACCTCATATATATGCTCGTTTTAACTTGGGTTCCCCACTTTACCAACACATATATATCTCATAAGTGATGCATAAATAAGTATTTTTTTTCCAAAATTTTAAGGATTTAGCTATAGATGCTGGTAGGTGGTTGTTGTAACCTAATATAATTCGGCATCAGTGTATATATATTACATTGATGATTTCGAGTTATGCATGGAACTATGTTACTTGTTATTTGATGTACAATTTTCATTTAATAACCGAAACCGTAACTCATTCAACAAACTTTGGTTTCTTATTTGTAATTAACTAGTTTAGTATTAGTTGGCAAATATCAATCAATCAATGAGTTGTCTTATTCTCATTCAAATATCAATTAATCAATGAGTTATCATATTCTTATCCATATATCCATCATTAATTGTCTAATTGACAATCATCTTGTCTTATTAGTTGTCTAGTTGTCTTGTACTCATCTTATCATTGATTAGTGGTCTTGTACCCCTATATATAGTATCGTTGATTAATGAAATAGACACACAAAGTTTCATCATCCTTCATGGTAATCAGAGCAAAAACCGATCCTCTCTTAATTTCTCTCTAAAAAAAAGAAAAATCAACCATCTCCCTATAGTTCTTTCTATATCTCTCGACGTCTCAAATCATCTCCAATTGTATTTTTTTTAATCTTTTCTTCACTTAAATTTTCAATTCTAGCAGCTATTGTTGACTTATATGATTTCATATCAAATAAAATCAATAGTTTTATCGATTGGTTAAGAAAGAAGGTGTATCACATCACTTTATTTCAATATGTTCACCTGTACCCTAGCCCAATATGTGTCCCACAAGACTAATGTTGCTCAACAATTTACACCACAAAAGTATTACAGATTGTCGCATCCCGGTCAAGGTATATTCGGTCCCGCTCCGGCTGTTAGATATGAGTAAAAGACTCGGTCACCCCGTATATTTATTGTTTATAATAGTTCGTAGTTTAATAGTTAATTGTATGTCTTTCGGTTTTATGCCGAGTACGAATACCCGGTATTTTATAAAAACTATATAAGTCTCTTCTAACTTTGGAACAGGCAAGCTCGTCATTATTTTACTTTCATAGAAAAACACTTTCTCTCTCTAGATATTCTCTCTCAAGTGTTTCTCTCTCTAGAAACTAGTCTTCATAATGTTCTTGTAACCGCAATATAATTAAAAAATCTCATTTATGTTCATCAGTTCACTAGGGACAATAATTGTACTATTGAATTTGACGCCTTTGATTTTTCTATGAAGGATTACTTGACTCGTCACATCCTCCTTCGATGTGACATTTCGGGCGATCTCTATCCAGTTACCCAGCCGTCAACTCCTCCTATTGCTTTTCTCTCGAGCAAGTCTTCCACGAGGGCTTCACACCTCGACATCCCGGGGATCAAGGATGCTAGATATTTTCCGCTAAGGGTTGTCTCGTACTGAGCCCGGTTTATTTCAGTGTACATAAAGAAAAGTGGACGCTTAGGCCGCAGAGAGTGTTTAGTGACGACGGCTGCCGCTCTCGGTCGCAAACATTGAAGCTTCCCTGTATCATAGTTTTCGTGTTGTTTTATGTGTGACCTTTATTTTTAGTTATTAGATAGGGATATTCTGCTGTAGAAACTATTATTATCTTTGATGGAGTATTCTAGCATAATTGTCGTCTGATTTATGGACATCTCCCATTATTAGTTCTAGTGGTTTTAAATACTATGTCTTATTCCTTGATCATTTTCTCGCACTACTATGGATATACCCAGCAACGGATGTGTTTAAATCTGACATGTTGATAATTCTTTGCAACTTATTGTAATTATGTTAAAAACAAATTCAAATGCGAAATAAAAAGCTTCCAATGTGATCATGGCGGTGAGTTCGATAACAACCGACTTCACACCCTCTTTGCTAAACATGGCATTCAACTTAGATTCTCTTGCCCCAAAACTTCCCAGCAAAATGGCAAGGCGGAACGAATGATTCGAACAATTAACAATATCATTCGCACTTTACTCTTTCAAGCACACCTTCCCCCTACCTTTTGGGTCGAGGCTCTCCATATGGCCACCTATCTACTCAACCTTCTACCCTCTATCGCAATTCAAAATGAAATACCTTATACTCGCCTTTTTAACAAACCACCCAATTACTCTCGCCTACGAATATTCGGGTGTCTATGCTACCCTCACCTTTACTCCCCACATAAACTTACTCCACGAGCCACCCCTTGTATATTTTTGGGCTACCCCGCTTACCATCGTGGTTTTTGATGCCTAGACCTCGAATAAAATTATCCTCTCTAGACACGTCACTTTTGACGAAACCCAATTTCCATACCGTTCTATGACACCCTCCTCCCCGCCTTCTTACACCTTCCTCGACCCTACACCTTCCCCCCTCCTAAACACCCTCACATCAGCCCCTATACCTCCCCTTACAACTCACGAAACAACTCAGCCCAACAATACCGCCATCCCTAATGCGGAGCCAAACACCCCATACGGCCCAACACCCCAAGGCCCAACTCCTACCGAACCATCACCTTCACCTCAGTCCACCCTCCCAACTTCGACAGCCCACAACCACGCCAGCGGCCCATCTACTTCGGCCTATCAAACCAATCCACTACCACCACCAATTTTTGATCCACCAAATCCACAAACCAATACCAACCCAATTAATGAACCACCCCGCACTCATCCCATGATCACATGGTCGCAATCAGGCATTGTCAAACCTATCGATCGTTTGTCTCTAAATACTTTCTTGATTTCTCCTATTCCTAAAAATCTGTCTGACGCCCTAAAAAATCCCTAGTGGCGTAATGCTATGTATGATGAGTATAATGCGTTGGTTAAAAATGGCACTTGGTTACTTGTACCAAGGCCCGCAGGTGTTAATATGGTTCGCTCTATGTGGTTATTTAAGCATAAATTTCATGCTGACGGGACTTTGAACTGTTATAAGGCTCGTTTGGTCGCTAACGGTAGTAGTCAGCAACTTGGTGTTGATTTTGACAAGATGTTTAGCCCAGTTGCAAACCAGCCACTATTCGCATGGTTCTTAGCCTTGTTGTGTCTCGTAAGTAACCGATTAACCAACTTGATGTTAAGAATGCTTTTCTTAACGGTGATTTATACGAGACTGTCTACATGCATTAGCCACCCGGTTTTGTTGATGCTAGGTTCCCTAACCATGTTTGTCGTTTGCAAAGATCTTTATATGGACTGAAATAAGCACCTCGTGCTTGGTTTCAGCGTTTTGCAGGTTATGCCACACGGGCCGGATTTTATCACAGTCGTTGCGATTCTTCTCTATTTATTTGTAGACAGGGTTCTCAGGTTGCTTATCTTCTTATTTATGTGGATGACATTATTCTTACAGCTTCCTCTCCAGCACTACTATAACAGATTATAGATTCCTTTCATAATGAGTTTGACATGACTGATATCGGAACACTTAATTATTTCCTTGGTATTTCTATGGATCGCACTTCTACAAGTTTATATTTGTCTCAGAGGAAGTACGCTCTTCAGCTTCTTGAGCGTGCTCACATGGTTCATTGTAATCCTTCTCGGACTCCCGTTGATACAGAATCTAAACTGGGTCCGGAAGGTGTTCCTGTTAAGGATCATACTTTATATCGTAGTCTTGCAGGGGGCTATAGTATCTTACATTTACTCGTCTAGATTTATCTTGTGTCGTTAAGCAGGTTTGCCTTTATATGCATGATCTGATGGAGCCTCACTTTGCTGCTCTCAAGCGTATCTTGCGATATGTTAGAGGGACTGTGGACTTTGGTCTCCAGTTATATGCTTCCGCTACTACTTCTCTGGTTGGTTATACTGATGCTGATTGGGCGGGTTGCCCCTTTACACGCAGGTCTACTTCAGGATATTATGTTTTTCTGTGTGATAATCTTTTGTCTTGGTCCAGTGTCGAAGCTGAATACCATGGTGTTGTTAACGTTGTCACAGAGACTGCATGACTTTGCAATCTACTTCGTGAGTTACATTCTCCTCTATCAACTGCCACTCTTGTTTACTGTGATAACGTTAGTGCCGTTTATATGTCTGCCAATCCTGTTCAACATCAACGGACGAAGCATATTGAGATCGACATTCACTTCGTCCGTGATATGGTTACCGCTGGTCAGGTTAGAGTTCTACATGTTCCCTCTCGTTATCAGTATGCCGATATATTCACCAAGGGTCTACCTTCGGCATTGTTTGAAGAATTTTATCCAGTTTGAGCGTCCGACCTTCTCCCGCTCCAACTGCGGGGGCATATTAGTTGGCAAATATCAATCAATCAATGAGTTGTCACATTCTCATCCAAAACTCAATCAATCAATCAATGAGTTGTCTCATTCTCATCCATATATCCATCATTAGTTGTCTAATTGACAATCATCTTGTCATTGTCTAGTTGTCTTGTACTTATCTTGTCATTGATTAGTAATCTTGTACCCCTATATATTGTATCGTTGATTAATGAAATAGACACATAAAGTTTCACCATCCTTCACTTAGGACCCGTGTAACACAAATTTTGTAGCATGCATGGAGGTTTTTACACGCAACATATAATCATATATCCAATATCATATATCCAATATCCAAGTGCAGAATATGGCAAACGCCAAACAGCCATGAGCCATCTAACACTCTAACATATAGACAAATGGGCTTACATTTTCTCATGTACCGAATACTTGTCCAACGGACCAAGTATCAGTTGGTGAACTAGACCATAATGCTATAGGTTTCTATTGTAGAATTGGAAAAAAGTCAAACTGTTCAACTTGGTTTTGTGAGCAAAATAACCCAAAAAAAGGAAAACCAAAACCGAACCGAGCTAAAAACAATTGAATCGAACTCAAACCGAATTTGCCAAAATCGAACCGAATCGAACTACAAATTTGGATTTCGGGTTGATATGAGTTTGATAATCTGAACGAAAACCGAATTTATATATATATATATATATATATATATATATAGGGTAAAGATCAAATAAAAAGACAATATTGTGATATAGATACCACTACTCACATGGTTTTTTCTTAACATCTCGAAAAATTCTGAAAAAAAATTCACAAGATCGGATATGTTGGTGCATAAAAAAGTTGTGAAGTAAGTTTTTCTAATTTTGAGTTTTTATACGTTTTTTTAATGCACAAAAAAAATGAACATTTTGATGCACAAAAAATTTTGATGCAACAAAAATTTCCAAATTTTTTTTAGGTTGATGCGCAATAAAATTTTGATGAAAAAGTCAAAAAGAAGTGGGGTAAAAAAACGAATTTTTGAGGCACAAATGAACAAAATTAAAATTTTTTGAGCAACAAAATTTTGTTTGTTTACATATAAAAATCTCGTTTTTTGTGCATTAAAAAAAACGAACAAAAACTCAAAATTAGAAAAACTTCCTTTACAAAAGTTTTATGCACCAACATACTCTATCTTGTGAATTTTTTTTAGAATTTTTCGAAAACATTTTAAAAAACATGCATAGTGTATTCTTTTTACGAATATTTATCTTTTTATTTTAACATTCCTATATATATATATATATATTCATATATATATATATATATATATATATATATATATATATATATATATATATATATATATATATAAATGATTTAATATATTTTATATATAAAAATACTATTAAAATTTTATCCTAATACATAAAAACATTTTTTATGCTTGAAATAATTTTTTTTGGCTAAATATCTATCTAATTATTATTTTTTGTTTAAATAAATGGTGTAATTCGAGTTATTCGGTTCGGTTTGGTTGAATTCTAGTTCGGTTTTTGATTTAACCCACAATTTTTTTAACCGAACAACCCGATAACCGAACCGATCAACACCTAGGTTTTCCATCCTGTTGCGAACCAATTTCAGTGATTACTTGTTTGGTTTTCAATTTAGGTAAGAGTTGAAAAAGAAACAAAAAAAAACTTAATTGATTCGATTTTGATTTAGTAAAAAATTCATGAACTAAAAAACCGATTAATGGATTGAAATTGACTTATTGGGTGTTTGGGATTGCTTATTGAAAATAGATTATACGTTTTGAAAATGGATAATCAAATAATCAGCTGTTTTAAAACATGATTTTGAAATAGGGTAAAATCCATAAATGCTTAATGTACTTTCAAAAAAGACTCATTCTACATACTATACTTTTTTTTATTGTTATTCTTCTTATTTCACTATAGTCTTTTTTACCATTACACCATACTTATATAAAATGATTAAATAGTGTATAAACGCATATAATATCATAGATAAAATCCATAAATGCTAAATCGTACTTTTCAAAAGACTCACTTTCTATCATACTTAAATTTTATATAAAAGTATGTGTAATGGAAAAAAAAACTAGAGTTGGATAAGTACTAATAACAATTAAAAATGTATAGTATGTTTTTTTTTTGGGTAAAAATTTGAGGGGTCTTTTTTGAAAGTACCATAAGCATTTATGGATTTTACCTTTTGAAATATGGTGTTTGGATTTGATTATGCTATTTCATATCGCAATAACCAGATAATCAGTTTTATGGTGTTTGGCAAATCAAATTATTAAATAAATGATGTGTAAAATTACCAAAATATACATTGTCATTATTGAAATCCTTAAAAGAACATGCAAGTGTGAGGGTCCACAAGTAATTTACAATAAAATCATATTTGCGTTTTGAAAAAGCAAGTCACTCCCTACTTTTTAAAAACGTGGTTTTGAAAGTCTAAAAAAGCAAATAATAACTTTTGCCTTTTGTCATCCAAACACTTTTTACTAAATTATTTCATTCTACAACGAGATAAGCTGATAATCTCCTCTATAACGCAAAGGCAAAACACCATCTTAGTTATCCTTTATTAGTATAAAGCTTAATCATAGTTTACAGTAGCACTTGTTTTGATCTCCTGAACAAAAAAATGATGTTTTAAGTTATTTGGCCTTAGTCTTAGGGTAGGTGATCCTCAATATTGATCCAAACAAGCAAAGATATCCGCGCGTTGCTGCGGGCGTTAATTTTTCGCACGTTGTTGTCGGCGTTCCTTATATTTATTATTTATTTATTTTTATTTTTTTTTCAGCTCGTTTTTTTTATGTTTAATAGTGTAAGTTTATTTTTTCTGCACGATAATGCGGGGGCACGTTAGTTTTATAGCGCCGTTGTTGCGTTTTAGTAGTTTTTTTTATGGTCTTACGCGTTGTTGCGTGCGTTTTTTAAAATTTTATTTTTTTATGTATTTTATTATTTTATATTTTTTTTTGTGAATTTATTTTTTTGTTTATATGGTGTGTAAAATGACACTGTTAAATCATTCGGAAATAGTTACGCGGGTATTTTTTTTTATCTGACTTGTGTCGGTACTTTTGTAACATTTTTTTCCTCCCTATTTTGTGCCAACAATTTAAAAAAAAAAAAAAAATAACTAATTTGGGCCGGCCCAAATTTTTGGGCAAAATTTTTTGTTCCCAGACTGTAGCCTACGATGCTTAAACTGAATAGTAAGTCAAACCTTCTCAATGATATATTTTATTATTTTTTATTTTTTGCGAAATTTATTTTTTTGTATCATGTCGGTTAAAATGACAGGTTTATGTAAATTCGGAAATGTTTACCGCGGGTATTTTTTTTATCATGAATGCGTCACGGGTTACTTTTGTATCATTTTTTTCTCCCTTATTTTGTCCAACAATTAAAAAAAAAAACAAAAAAAAAATAAAACTATTGGGACGGCCCAATAATTTTTGGACTAAAATTTTCAGGCCCAAGCACCATGGTAGCATGTAGCACAGTGCTTCACGATGAACTGTAGGTCACACATCTCAAATGTTATTAATATATATCTCCATAATTTTTTGGGCTAAATTTTTTTCCCAGCACTGTAGATCGATGCTTAAAGTGAATAGTATAAGTCAACCCTTCTCAGAATTTGACTTTATTTTATTATTTTTTATTTATTTGCGAATTTATTTTTTTTGGTCTCATGGTGTAAACATGACACTGTTTAAGTAATTCGGATATGTCTACGGCGAGGTATTTTTTTATTGAATGCGTCGTTACTTTTGTAACATTTTTTTACCTCCCTATTTTGTTATCCCAACAATTAAAAAAAAAAAAAAAAAAATAACTAATTGGGACCGGCCCAAATTTTTGTGCTAAAATTTTCTGGCCCTAGCTCTTGTATGTAGCACTGTAGCTATACAGTGCTTAGATGAACAGTAGTGTCTACTCATCTCAAATGTATTTTATATATAATGGCCCAATACTTAATAGTCTTATATGTAAGCGGTCACACAACCAAGCTAGTTTCTCCTTGCCCACCTATTTATTAATTAAAGACGTCTCATAAAAAATATAATTATCTCGGATTTAAGGACTTATGCCGTACTCTTAATCATTACATTGGTCGGGTCTTCACACGACCCGACCAAACCTCCCATTAACTAGCATGTTGACTGACCAAACCCATCCTAACCTTTTGATTTATTTGGTCCGGTCAGAGACCGAACAAATTAAAGAGTTGTGTGTGTGTTTTATTTTAATTAATTTTTGTGTGGTCTCTTTACTACGAGCGTTTGGTCTGCATTTGGTTTAAGAAAGAGAAAATTGAGTTGACGCTGATGTGACAGGTTTTATTCTTTCACCGGTAGGGTGGGATTACTATCAGTCTAAGGATAAAATCATTAATATTTATCGGCTATAATCTTTTTTATCTGAAAAAAAAAGATAGAATAATTATAATCTAAATATTATTTTTTTTTTTCAGAAAAAAGTTCAGTTAATTTGTTTTTCGTTTTTCTTATGGCCCTGAGTGGGCGGGGAAGACTTTGTAGTAGGGGGTGGGGGGGGTGTGGGGGGGCGAGTGCCCTCCATAATTTCGCAAAAAACAACATCGATTTTTTGATGTAAAATTGACCTCTTTTTTTAAAATGCACCCAACCACAAAATCAATTGCCCCCATGTTTAAGCAAAACAGTGTTAAAAAACCTCTTTAATATTCGCTCTTCATCTTTGTGTGCAAAACGACTTTTGTCAAGAATTTTTTTTTTTGCCCCCGTCCTCTAACTTCTTGGTTCCGCCACTGTATGGGCCTACTTGCATATGATATACTTACCAGAACCATCTTGGCAGTGTTTGGTTCCAAGGTATGGAAAAGGAATACCGCTTTCGATCCCGGTATGAGTTCTTAATCGATATATTTTTAAATGTGTTTCACAATTAACGAGTTATAGCAAATTCTACATATTCTCATGTACTCCGTAACAGGCACATTTGTTTATTATACACTCGTAAATCAAAACTGAACTTTACAGTAAAGAATAAGATATTCCTTAGGATTCTTCGGGTTTTATAAATATTTGTCTCATCTATCTTAATTACTACAATCCAACACAAACATGTCGTTTTACATGGACTCTAGTAACACATTTAATTTGCAGCATTGCATGTGCAAGGTGCACCACATTGCTTTCAATAAACGTATATCACGGATAGCCATATAACAATTCGTTAGCCACCACATTCCTTCCCAAGTACCGATTGTCGATAACGGACTTGAACCCGTGCAACCCGTGCAACGGTCTCAATCAAAACTATCTGTTCCGTTTTCGGGAGTGGATGGATTAGGGTATCTGGAATAATTAGGGGAAAAGAACAGTTATCTATTTATTTATTTATGGGACATGCATGAACTTTGAGTCATATAATGGATGGGTCCAAAATGGTACTATTGAGTGAGTGAGTGATTGAGTGACTGTGGGTTTGTGTACGGGTCCAACTATGGTACATATAATAACGAGTCATTTTGGATTCTAGTATTCTTACGGGTCCATTATATGTCACGAGTTCAGTTTTGCACATGTTCGCTCCTATTCATTCAGAAACGTCTACAGTCATAAATTAGCTTGAAATGGTTCTTATTTTTCTAGGAAAAAAGAACAGTTACTCGGCAAAATTTATTGATAAAATGGTTGGTATTTGTTAGCGTAGAGGGTGTGGTGACTTGGGGCTTATCAACGGGTTAAACCCGAACCGAATCAAATATACTGATCCGAACCAAAAGCTGAAGTTGACGACAACGAGAACCGAGAACCAAACCAAAACCGAAATTATGAGAGCGAAACCGATTTAGATATGTATTTTGCCTTGTTTTGACCAGACCAGACCCGACCAGACCCGACCCAAACAAAAAAAAAAGAAGAAAAAAACCGAAACCGAAAACCGTAATTATATAAAACTGAAAACCGAACCAAGTTAGGTCGGTTCAGTTCGGTTCGGCCCGGTTCGGCTCGGTTTTCGATTGATTTTGCTCGGCCCTATCAGCATCTCGCTTAGTTAGACCATAATATTGTCCGCTTTGCTCACAGATCATGTCTTTGCTTTTGTGTGTGTAGATTTTCCGGCAGGTCACTCAAACCAGAACTACTTTCATATGAGCACGCTTAACTAAACACAACACATTCTTTCGTCTACTATGACTATGAGTATGTATTGTAGCTGTTTTTGAGTGTTTTCCCGGGCCACATCTCTCTCATTTCGTTTCCGGCTAATGAGCCTCATACCCTCAATTGATGTTGGTATATATGTATTGACAGTATTGGAGCTGTTCTTTTAACAGTGCAACTTTATCTCCGAAAATTGTTAACTTACTTATTACAAAAACGTATTGCGGCTGTTACTATATACACATATACACTGGCGGTGGCCAAAGACATAAATTTATTAATCAACTAATGAATTGTCCGAAGTAAATGAATAAAAGGACGATATGATAGAATTAAAGTGTTGACAAATGAATTGGTATGGATCTACATTGAAGTACTATTTGTCGGGTGAGTATCTCAATTTTAACACACACAATTAACTACTATGTTTGTACTAAATTGTTAAGTTGTAGTAATGTTATCTTCCAAAATGTTTTGCTCGAACATGTTACAAATTAAACGTAGAGTTATGATTAAAGATTAAAAAAAATACACAGTAACAAACAAGATGAAATATGTATGAAATAATTTACATGTGCGATGCTCGAACTATGTGGGTTAAGTATGGTATCTAACTGATCATGATGAACTCGCATAGGTTCTTTTTCTTTAAATTCTCTTCGTAAGAGAACATGGAGGTTGTACATCTCAATGGTCCTTGGATGATTCACACGGTTCCGATAATTCTCAAAACCTAGTCTACAAGTGTGTGCTTATCAAAAGATGATCATTTGAGAAGGATTTCGGTGGGTTAAATTCCATGATGTCCCTATGGCAGCGTACAAAGGTGATGGTTTAAGTATGATTGCTTCTAAATTGGGTACGCCCATGCTTCTTGACTCATATACGAACACAATGTGCGAGGAGTCGTGGATAGGAATAGCTATGCTCGTGCATTTTTCGAGTTAAATGCTGAAAATGATTTTAAAGATCACTTGGTCGCTACTATTCATTTGTTAGAAGAACCTAATTACACTCGTATGACTATTAGAGTCGAATACGATTGCACATTCAAGATGTGGTTCATGTAAGATTTTTTGCCACACGGATACTCAATGCTTGGAGGAGTGTGCAATACGTGACGTCGCACAAGATCTTAACTTATAAGGGGTCACATTTTTATTAGTTTTATATATAAGTACGTATAATATTAAAAATATACTACCTCCGTCTCACATTAAGTGTCCAGATTGACTTTTTAAATCTTTTTTCTTCAGCTTTGACTTTAATTATTTTTTCTTATGTTATATGATACTTTGTGCAAAACATAATAATGGATAGAGTTTTGAATGTATTTTTCATTGGTATAATTTTTATTAAGTATTATATAATACAAACAAAAATATTTACGGTTAAAGTTGATGAAAAATGACTTTGAAAAGTCAAACTGGACACTTAATATGGGACGGAGGGAGTATTAGTCTTTAGTAGTAACTATATTTAAATCATAGCACATCAGTAAACAACTTTATTGAACACAAATCAAATACAACAACCTATTTTATAACGCGATTTTTGCTATTTTTTGCAACAAATTTAAGTCACAAAAACACTTTTACACTATGGCTTATAAAACATAGCTTATGGCTTATTTAAGTGCATAAGCTCGTATGCTCAGAAAATGAGCGTATGAGTTTTCCAAAGTTTATATAACCTTATAAGCCCCAAAAATATATAGAAAAGGATCTGACATAAAAGCTACTTTGATATATTTTGATGTACCTCAAGTTCACTTTTTACGTATCTTTGAGCATCAATATATATACATTAGGGGTATATATCTTTTGTCTCATTTTCCCAGGTTGTTGTGAATCACACTTAATAAATACTTCAGTGGTCTTTCTGCAGTTTCTATACTTGGCTGGGATGCTAGTGACTTTTGTAAAAGTTGGGTGACCTGTTTGCGTTAAAGTAAAA
>BQNB010170361.1:2510-13685 GCA_026074375.1 Tanacetum coccineum | reverse complement strand
AACTGGGCAATTTGACTACCCATTTCTTAACTGAAACCGATGGTTTCTCAGATGAACGAGTATTATGAACATTCGGTTTTACGCTGACAGGAGTCCAAATAACATTTGGTTGTGATTCAAACCACTTTTGCCAAATTCTACTTGTTCGAATCTTGTTCTTTATGAATGTGTTTAACGGTTTATCTCGCAAATTTCTTTTCTTTATCCTAGACGCACTAGAAACCTTATCCTTAGCTTTTGAGGCACTTTCTACATCAATCTTAGATTTGGAAACTACAGAAGTAGTATCTAGAGTCTTAGATTGTGTCTCTTTCTCAGAAAACCTAGTCTTAGGAGCTACGAAAGTAGTTTCTGAAGATTTTGATGTTCTAGAATTAGTGAAGAAGGTTCTACGAACATTCGAACGCACATTCAATTTAAGCTTTGCAAGACATTTATCATGACAAGGAATAAGCACATTTTGCATACAAGAAACACATAACAAAGTTTTCGCTTTAGAAGCGTTTGCAACATCAACATCAATTACATTCTCCTTATTCGAAATAACATTTGCAGATGTATTATCTGTTTGCTTATTTTTCCTAACATAAACTGCTACATTCTTTGCTGCTTTCTTAGAGTTATCTAAGACACTGTGCGCAACATGTGAATCTCTACTCATTGGTCTTCTAACTCTAGATGTAGCATTCATTCCTGTAGAAGATAAAGCACTCTTAGTCTTGTTTGTTTGTGATTCTTGTGTTGTGACAACTCTGTACATTCCTGGTCTAATGACATTTGTGTTTTGATTTGCCCCTGTTTGTTTGGTAGGTGAAGTCTGTAAAGTGACTGGTTTTGACACAACATGGTTTTCTTCTGTTTTGGGAACATCCGTTTTCTTTTGAAAAGCGTGTTTGTTTAGTGGTGTGACACAAAGAAGAGATTGATAACCATTTGTTTTGTCAAACTTAGTATTTACAGACTTACCTTTTTCAACTTTTTCCAATCTTGTCTTTAACTCAGATATGGTAGATAAAAGATTCTGATTCTCAGCACGAATAGCACCATATGCATATGTTTTCTCAGAAACATGAACAATTAATTCATCCATTTCCTTTTGAGTTTGAGACCGTGTCTTTTTGATTGAATCGAAAAGCTTTTGATATTCTAGTTTGACATTGTCGCGTTCTTTTATCAAAGATTGTACTTTAAAATCCAAAGACACGTTCTCATTCTCAAGTTTCTCCAACTTTGAAATCCAAGAGTAATCAAGAGGATTTGTGTTCTTATTCTTCGAAGTTGAATCCCATTTATGTTTTTCTTTTTCATGTTGTAACTGTAATTCAAAATCAACACTTTGCTTTTGACATCTTTGAACATCTTTTTCAAGAATTTTTATTCTTGCCTGCAAACCCTCTTGAATCTCAAAAGATTTCTTTTTGACTTTTCAAGTTTAGCATTTAAGATCTTATCTACACATTCGTGATTAATCAACACACACAGTTCAACATCATGTTTGAGTGATGCTTCCAAAAGTTGATCTTTCAACAAATCATTTTGCTTCTCTAGTTCATCAAGCTCACTTTTTGTCGACTCAAAAACATCTTTCATTTCTTTTATATCCCTTTGAAATAGATTCCGAAAGAATTCAAGATAAACCTTCAACTCGTTAAGAATTGGTTTATCTTGATCTTGACAAAAATCATTGATTTGTATTTCTGCCGGTGATGTGTAAAAAATGCTTGCTCTTTTACTATTCTGTTGTATTAGCAAAGACAGCTTTTCAAAACTACCTTTTATCTTGTCTAATTCTTTGATCAAAGGTGACTCTCTTGGCATATTTTTTGATACTGGAATCTTAACCGACGGAATAAAAGAAGATGGAAAATATTTTTGCTCAACGAAAAGGTCTTTTTGAGGAACAAAATCTTTATAAAGCGCATTTAATTTTTTGTAGTTAATTGTCCAACAATTTTGTTTGTTTGCAACAAAAATTGGATCATTCATTTTTTCTGTCATTTTTTGTTGAATTTTGAAATCATCCTCAAGAGTGTCCTCAGAATCTCTAACATTCAAAGGAATTTCTAAATTACTCAAACTAGATGCAACATGTAACTTTGGACACTTCAAAATTGCTTGCTTGAGTGTATAAGGATTCGGATACCCCAAACCATGTCTTAATTGTTGGTCATACACAGACAATGGTTTTGGTCCAAGCATAAACATTCCTTGTAAAGAATTACCAAGTTTCAAAATCAGATCAACATTCTTTTTCAGTTTGGCCTCAAGATCTAGAATAGTATCATGATAAGTATCCTCTTTTTCACTTATTTGCTTTTTTAAAATTGAATGAGTCTTTTGTAATTCCTCATTTTTCCATTTGTATTTTTTGACATCTAAATCTAATTTATCTCGTTGTTTTTCGAGATCTCGAATGATATCTCAATCACAAACTAATTGAGACTGGACTTGTTTATTATAACGTTTTGCCCGTTCATCAGCTTCAAGAAATTCGTTGAGATAATTATTATCCTTGTTTATGTTTTCTTTTGAAAACGTTTTGCCTTTCAATCACTTCAAGGAAATTCTTTTTAGATAATTGTTTATCCTTGGTTATGTTTACCAAAACCCCCCCATTCCTTTCCTTATACATCTCAATCTGACTGGTCAAAGTCTCATTTTGTTGTTGGACCTTCTGAGCAAAATCTTTGTTGTTTTACAGCTTCATCATATGGATTCCTAGCAAGTGTTTCTAATGCACACAGATCAAACACATGTGTATCTTATTTCAACACAAGGCCGACTATTAACATTTCCTATTGACAGAATCAAATGAATATTGCTATTAAATTTGATTCATCATCCATGGTAACTGTAAAAAATTTTAAAGTATGATTGGATACGCTTGTTTCATCATTCTCTTTAATGGATGAAATTGTACCTGACACTTAACAAGATGCAGACTCATAGCTTGGCTCTTCATCAGAAATTTTTGGATCACTTGTTGGATTCGGCCATTAAGCATATGTTTGCACTAAGTTCTTCAATTTCTTCCATCCTTGAAGCATGCCGCAAAGAGAAAATTCAATTCTGCTTCATCATAAGAAAATTAACCACGCGCTTTCATCCAGTTATGCCAACAAACATTTGCTCCAGTGAAAGACTCTTCGAATCGACGAAAAAAAAATGAGAAAAAGAAAAAAAAAAAAATAAAAAGACAAAAAAAAACAAAAAAGAAACCCATACCCCCCCCTACTCCCCCCCCCCCCCTCCACCCCCCCCCTCCCCCCCCCCACCCCTCCCCGCACCGCCCCCCCTCCCTCTCCCCCCCCTCACCCCCTCCTCCTCCTCCCTCCACCTACCCGCCACCCCCCCCCCCCCCCTCTCTCCCTCTACCCCCCCCCCTCCCACCCCCACCCCCCCCCCCCCCCCGCCTCCGCCAAGGCAATGTCCCCAACCACTCACTAAAATTCCAAAACCCCCCACAGAAATCGCCAAATTGACCCCCAAGAGTAATGCCCTGAGACGGAGACCGAACAAAATCCAAAGAAACTTATGCAGATCTCATATGGAAGCATCCATTCAGGGACCAACAACTACACCTAGAACAAACTTCATTCGATTATTTCTTTCCAATATTAATCCAGAATTCTGTCTTTGCATATTCACCACTTGTCACCAAGAACTGACTAGCATGATATCTGGTATAAGACGAAGCACTAAGGCGATTGTTTGTTGGATAGAGAAGTTATTGAGTAAAGGGCTTGGAGCATAGTAACAAATAGCAGATGCTAAGGGATCTTACAAATGAGTTGTTAACAACATCCTGCTCAAACTCTTCATCATAAAATCAACTATAGAAGGAGGATGTGTCACATAATAAAGAAGGTGTTTCCTAGAATATGAAGCCCGTGAGAGCTACTTAGAGCCAAAGGAATCATGAGACTTTTTCTAACATCTTGCTCTTCGAGATTAAAACACAATTTCTCAATATTGCGAAAGATAAATGTAAAAAAATCACATCAAACGAATCAAACTATCACTGTTCTTAGCCAAACGAACTGAGGACACATATTCAACCATTCCGGTTGCAAGGATATTCAGAAACCTTTGTCTGAAACTGAAACATTGGAAACCTTCATGTTTACTGGTTCCAAATCATTCCATTAACTGAGCGAAAAAACTATGTAGCCTGATAACTAGAGACTCTCCTACTCTCCTGGTTCTGCAACAAATTGATTTCAAACTCATTTGTAAAACGTTGTTTGTCTCCCTGTCAACTTGGTTTTGTATAGTTCACCCCCCCTCATCAAACGTTCAAACGATCCCACATTTCCTTGTGCCGTCTTATCAAAATCCCCATAATTGTAAAACTCATTGGAATAGAAAGAGAGAATCATATTCGTGAGTTTTATTTTCCGCATCATCATAGGATACAAAATAAGTGTCAATCCTCCTTGAAGATCCACTACGTCTTGCAAACTTGGGGTAATGCTTAACCTGTAGGTGTTGAAGTTCCAAACGACTAAGGGGGCCATCTTCTAGTGCTTTGAGAAGCCATTTCGGTTATCCATCTTGCAAATAAAGAAAATCAATTTGAATCTACTCCCTCTATCGCCCAAGTTATGTAACTACCCTTTCAAGCATGTTTGGCCTAGTCTCAGAACCCGGCTTCATCAAGGGATAGATGGAAGTTTTAGGAGATGTCGACAATGTCTTAGAGATCAACAGAATGGATCTTTTTAGACAAATATGAGTGAGATTTGTGAGAAAATATCCAAACTCAGTAACAGTAGTCAAAATTCGGTAACACAGTACACGAAATCTTTTAAACGAATACCGAGTATACGGACTATTTACCATAGACCGCCACAACACGCATACATACACACGATCACACAACCGTGACTCAACACCCTACGCCCTCACACCCACTCCCCCACCACCACCACCCCAACATCCACTATTTCTCGAATCATAACTCTAACAAACTACGAAAATCTTCAAACTCAAAACTCGGTAAATCTATAAACTACTCCAAACTCAACTCGTAACAACTTATTCACTAAAAACTCGTAAACCTAACTTGTTAAAAATTTTCTACTAACAGTTATTGACTACTAATCACCACAAATACGAAGAAACCAAATTTTATGTGAAGACTAGATAATCCGAAGAGTGTTCTTAGAAAAATTCAAATGATTCGATAAACCCGCATAGGTAAAACCGAGAAATAAGAACATCAATGAGCACACGATTATATACCAACAATCAAAACTCGAAAAACTTGTGAAAATGAAAGTGTACAATGACTAAGGCAAAGCATATTAAACCGATTTTAACTTTAGTAAAAATCCCTATATCACAAATTTAAGTGAGAAACCGAATAATGGAATCTAACAAAATTGATAATACGATTATATTAATCAAATTCCAAATAAAACACTTTTGATCAGAACCAAAAGATCAAATATTATCTATTACACTAGATGTTTCGAACTGAAATAGCTAAATTTAACAGCGAAAAAATGTTCCTTAACAAAAACACAAAATCAACTCTACCCGAGAATGCAAAGCTTCTACCAAAAATTCAAATCCACCCGTCCGTCCCGAGAATGAAATGAACAGTTTCCTAAGAGTACTATAACGTCCAATATATCGAAAATCAACAGCCAAAATCAATCTCGAAACCGCAATAGTCCTTACCGAATTCTCAAAACCAACCAATTCTAGTATTCTCGGATCGAGTACCAAAAACAACCGCACAAATCGAAACTCTTCCTACTTCTCTATTGGCAATTGATACTCACTACTTATCTGGTCACATGAATCTGAATCAACCATGATCAACAAGCAAGCTTAGAAGAATGAAGAGCAAGTGAAGGGAAAATTCAAATATTATTTAGGAAGGGAAATGAAAGTTGGTTACAAGCAATCACCCAGCACAAATGAAGATAGAGGGCAAATTATAGGTCAAAATATAGGGAGGCTTCATTCCATATCTCTCTATCTTGGACAATACTAGTTCCCCCTAGACTTGTTATATGCTAAAACTTCCTTAAAGCATAATAAACCTTATTACAAGCTATATTAAACTAAACAAAATAAAGTCTAATAATAAAACCACATTAATCGACACTTTTCATAAACCTAACAAACAGTGCACATCAAACAATTTCTGTCCATGTCATCTTGATAGATAATGCTATGGATGTCATGGTAAGTAGTGTAGGGAGTCATTTTTCTGAGATCTAAACAGTATGAGTCTGGTCTTAAGAGGTTTATCTTTCTCTTGTAGCTTTCCCAACTTAGGCAGATATAGATCCTCCAACGTTCTTTAATGACAAGGCTCCTCAGTGGTACATACTCAAAGCTACATTTATATGCAAACCGTTCATATACCAGACCAAATTATGAGGTTTGGCCAACTTCTTACCTTGACAAGAGAAGTAACATATCTTCAATGTTATTGAAAGCGACGAATTAGTTTGAAGACCCTTCTCAAAACCTGAATAGTTTTTCGTGTCCCTTCCTTCGACAGTTAATCCACTTTTTCCAATTGTTTGTTAACCAAAGAACTCTCCAGACTTGAAACTGGAAAAAGCAATGACATGAGTCATGAGGTCGACAGCTGTTATGAAATTTTCCATGATGTTTTGGTATATATCCTAAGAATCTCTGACGTTATTGGTACTCACTGAGTAATGTTCCCCAGTCGCATGCTTTGTCCTTAGAAAACTTGATTTTACCGACTCCTATACATCTAGGAACTAGTGTCTCAAATTCCATTTAACATGACCGAAAACAGCAGCCTTCGTCTTGGTAATTAAGGTTTATATTTTTTGACTTAAGTCTCCTATCCTCCACACCTCTCTCCCTTTCAGATATTCGAGATCATTATTGATGAAGCGATCAAAAGGGATAACTTGACGACCTCGTGCATTCTGAATTAAAGGAAGGGGCTTGCTGAGATCATGGGGATACAGTCTTCCTTTAGGATTATGCCAATCTAACTGTTCATTGGTAGCTTTGAATACTTCTTCCAAGTGGTATTCTAATTCCACTACACTTTTTGCACTGCCATTCCATGAGTCATATTTGGACCCGAGTCAACACATCTTGAGTCATATTAGTTAATTTGAGCCAGTTCATAATAAAGTCAGAGAAAACGTATGGGAGTAGCCAAACCAATTAGAACAAGATTTGTGTGCCAAAAGCTTGAGGTCCAACTAAGTCATACATGATTGAGGATGATCGGTCATACAATAGTTCTTTGTTTTGTTCAATTCACGACAGGATTTGAGAAGCCTGAATGGGATACCCCAGGTCGTCATCAATACCTAATTACCCCTCTTTACAGGGCGAAAAACCCCCCACGAATCAACATTTCATGTGAGTGAACTCTTGATGCAATGTGGTTCTTCCAAATCATCAACCCTTTGGACCATGCTCCTCTGCATGAGCAAAGAGACTTGCCTGATGATTTGGTTGAGATCTAGAGATGCACCTTTGGAAGAACTTGTAGACTTTGACCCCTTTTGAGTTGCTTCTTTTGATGACTCTTCCTTTCCTGATCTCCTTCGCATGTACCTATTTGATCCACAAGAGGGTTTCTTTCTACATTTTTGTTTGTCTTGATCCATCACGTCCTCTCTTAGGGTCACCACAATCCCCAATATGAAGCAAAGAGGTCCTTTTCTGAGGTTGTACAATTCAATCAATGTATTGTAGAGATTCTTCTGAATGTCTGATCTATTCATTGATTGTTTTTCTTCAATTTTGTCGATGAGAATCTTCTTTAACTCGAATTCTGAGAAAGATGCTGCTGCATCATAAGATGTCTGAGGTTGAATGGATGATCTAGCCAACACTTCATCTCCTAGAGATTCTGTGACATACTTCTCAACCTTTGGCATGATCTTAGATACTTGAGCTTTAAAATCTATCCTTGAGTCTTCATAGGCCTTAATGTTTGAGTGTATCTGTTTAAGAAATTTGCCATTCTCGGCTTGAGCTTCTTCTCTGAGCTTGTTGAATTGTAGCTGAACAACCACATTTACTGTATCTAACATCTTAGAACGCAAGTAGTTACAACAATGTCTATAAAAGATGATAAAGCTTTAAGCAAAATTGATTGGTGGATTGACTCAAGACATTTTAGGCTCTAATGGAGGATACCCTTCGTCAAAAAACCAAATAGAGATGCAAAGTTGGGGATTTCTGGCAAAGTTGTTGTTGGAATAGTTGTTGTTGTGGAATCATGTGTTTTGTTGTTTGAGGTTGAATTATTTGAATGGGTAGTTGAGGAATTGTAGTGTCAGAATAAGGTGTATCAGTAGTGGCAGAACAAATTTAGTTTTAAAACATTTAATTTTCAAACCTTTAGTTTTTTTTAATTTTAATCTTTTAAATAGAAAACTTAGTGATAAAAAAATGTTTTTCTCATCTTTTTAAGTAATTTAGGATTAAGTTAGCTTAAAAAGTATTTTTCTTAATTTTTATCAATTTAATTTCTATTTTTAGAATTTAATTTAGATTAAATAGTTTTAAATTCATAAAAAATCCAAAAAGCTTTTAAAAAATATTTTTAATTTTCCTAAAATTTTCTTTAGCATTAATTTAGGTTTAGGAATCTAATTTACATATTTTAGTTTTAAATTGCATTTGTTTTCTTAAATGTCGCATTTTATTTACTTTCGTAATTAGTTTAATTTGTTAATTAGTTGTTTAATTGTGCCTTTAATTTTAGTAGTATAATTAAATCAAAAATATCTCTTCTCTTATTCAAATCAGGATCTAAACTTAAACGAGGTTTCCATTGCACGAGTCATTGGGGAAACGACCCGGGTGATCATACTTGCCCGGTTTAATATACGTATTTTATATATATATCTTTGTGAGTGGAATTGTCCAAGGGATACTTGGGGATTTCCTTAATTTCTCTATAAGTATATTATTTTATACGTGTGTATAAACTGCTCGAATCAGTCTTCTTCACTTAACTTCCAAGAGATTTGCTCATCATCAGATTCATAAGTCGGTACATCGGGAACCCCTGGTATACTACCAGTTCCTTCATCTGCACCTAAGCCGCTAGCGTGAGAGCTGTGAGTTTGTATTAGGCTTCTTTTTGTTGCTAGCTTTATTTGTTCAGCTTCAGTCAAAGCAACCTCAGATAGCACTGTTAAACCTTTTGACTTTGTTACAAATTGCTTCTTCTTGGCAGGTTCATCTCCTTTTGCTATGGTCTTGATTCTTTTTCCTTTAGAAGCTTGAGTAAGCTTCGTCTTGGGAGATGATTTAGAATCAGCTTTCTTCTTTATAGATTTTGGTTTTAAAGTCTTTTCACCAGTAGCATAAGCATGGTAAGTCATGTAGTCTTCAGACTCCAACATGGCTTGGTTGGTCAAGTGCTGAGGGAGAATAGCGCCGTATACTTGTGTGTCTTGAAGTTTAGAAATGACTCTTATTGTGGTGAACATGAAGTCATCCCTCGCATAGTGCCAAAACATCTTGTTTCTCTTTGGTATTGCCTGATCCTTTGCCATGAAGTAGTCTACAATGACTTTGGTGAATCGTGGATAATACATGTCATTATTCTTCTTATAATTATTATTCTCCACTTGGTACACCAAATCTTCCCACAGCAAGTACACATAGTCAACAATCTTGTTATGATACATTCCCTAAATAATTTGAGCACGTGACAAGCGAAGACTTTCCAGAGCAGTAGTTTTTCCACTTAGACACTTGTTGATTATGGCAGCAAATGATCTCCATGGTTGATGCATGTGATTGACGTTGACATCGGATAAAAACTTGATCTCACCAGTGTGTCCAAGGTCTCTATTAAAAAGATATAATCTCCTCTTCAAGTGGGGGTTCTTTAAATATCTGACCAGGGAGTTTAGGGCAAATCTTGAGCATATCTCTAAAATTGTCAACGTTAACAGTATGACTTTTGCCATTCAACTTGAAACGAATTGAAGAATGATGTTTGGAGACAGTGACCCAGAACTCTTGCATGTATATTTCTGGTACATCAGCGGAGATCTCAAATGCATTGTACAATGGAGTGAGTTTGAGAGCATCTAAAACCACTTGAAGAGTAGGTTCCTTGGATTTAAGAATTGAGCTTAGTCGGAGATTTCTTTTCCCTATCTTAAGACGGTCAGCAGGGGCAACTAATTCATCATCTAGTGCCTGTTGTTGAGCTCTTGTAGTATCTATGATTCTGCTAAGATAGGATCAATGCAGTTTATGTACAACCAATTTTATACAATATACTATAGAGACCTATTGAGTGAGCACGTAAAGTTGATTAATGATGAGAACGTTCTTAAGAATTTAGGAACTTTAAGACTTTTTGCACTTATTAAGATCTATCCATTTAAAAATGACAACTTAAGCCAACTTAACTTGTTTAGAGTGTATAATTAACCGATTTTAATTAACACCCTAATTAAGATTTTTAAATCGCCTTTTAAATTGAAAATTTGATCTTAAGTGTTTTGGGTCTTGGAAGCAAAAATGATTTCTAAGGGGAAACTAGTTGTTCGGTTCCTTATAGAATCAAGTTGTTAGGTTCCCTAATGAGAACAAGTTGTTCGGTTTCTTAAGAATGAATTGTTCGGTTCCATCTAATAAAGTTGTTCGGTTACTATTACAACATAGTTGTTCGGTTCCTACCCACTAGAGAGTTTTTCGGTTCCTTCTAATAAAGTTGTTCGGTTCCTACTACAACAGAGTTTTTCGGTTCCTACCTACTAGAGAGTTGTTCGGTTCCTTCTAACTGCAGGGTTGTTCAGTTCCTTATAACAACAGAGTTGTTCTGTTCCTTGAGACACATGAGTTGTTCGGTTCCTTAATGCACTTAGTTGTTCGGTTCCTTAACCAAGCAGGTTGTTCGGTTCATTAAGGAAACAAGTTGTTCGGTTCCTGAACCAAACAGGTTGTTCAGTTCCTAAACCAAACATGTTGTTCGGTTCCTTAACTACTTAAGTTGTTCGGTTCCATTTCGAAATTTTCACAATCATGAGTTTTAAGCATTCTTACTTGTTTCTTTAGCATTCATATCATGGGGATAACATTTAGGCTCAAGTATAGCAACACTTAAACGCAGTTTCTTCAAGATTTTACAAGAAACGAGCATTTGTCAACATTAAACACATATATTCAAGAAACTACAATCAAGGG
>BQNB010170358.1:0-13685 GCA_026074375.1 Tanacetum coccineum | reverse complement strand
AAACATCAATTATTCTTCCCATATGCTCTGCCTTATCACAAGAGATCCATATCCACTAGCCACTTAATTTAAAAAAAAGAAACATGCCCTTTGTCAGATAAGAGTAGGGTATTCGCGTATAGCGACGGGGGACATCCTAAAATAAATGTTAACGACATCAAAATACAAAAGTGGTAGCTAGGAGATGTACGCTTGAGTTATATTTATATGATGGTTTTTAAGTGCTTGGTTTTTTAATAGCTCTTTTAGATTGTATCATGTGATAATATATTTGTAGTTTTGAATGAGGGAGTGTTTTAAAAAGAACATTAATTATATTTGTTGAATTTGTATATTTGTGCATTAAGTATTTGTAGAACTAAAACAAGTTGTAATGCTTAAAAAGTAATTATAAAAATCTTAATTTTTTTAAGTGGGAAGTACTCAAATGTATTACAGGTTGTATAGATATTCTTCATCACATCCATTCATCTTTGCTCAAATCAACCCGTAAACACATGCCCTAAACTTTTTTATCCTTCCTATTATCAATTCAATTATGTAAGACCTCGTTTCCTTATGTAAGAGAGGCTTTAGCCCCAAACCTCTCCTTACGCTGAGCATTGTTGCAATCTCCAAATTCCCCCACTTTCAGCTCTTAGCCCTTTGGCAGATTCTCGTGAAGCTACCAAGAAATCTTTAAACATTTACCATTTCTATTACCACTGAAACTCGAAGCCAAGTAAACAAATGCCTAATAATTTTTGCATAGAATGACATACTAAGCAATCAGTTGAAATCTGTTTGGGAAACTACAATCAAACGGGCATCAACGACTGCTAATAAAGGTCAACGCACTGCTAATAGAAAAAGTCAAAGTACTGCCAGTTACAGATCTGAAGTACTGCCATGTGGATAGACAGGAATCTTAAAGGATTTATCATTTAAACATTATTTAGTAATTATCTTGTAACATTAGTTTAATGATTAGTATTGATTTAAAGTATTTATGTCCATACAATGACTGTACACTACTAGAGGTATAGCCTTATGTTTTATAATGGATCTCTATGAAGGTATTAGAAAAGATATAGCAAAAAACACGAGTAAGAAATAGAAATAATTATTGTATTAAGGATCTGTCTATTTAGTTAGATGTCAAAAGGTTTATAAAAGAAATCGTTTGAGAAACAATTGTGTGTTCTTCTTAGTACTACACTGGGGAACCACAACTTATATTCCGCATAGTTTGACAGTATAAAATCATGTTTCATTAAGGAACATCGATCCTACCAATTATCAAGTAGTATCATAAGCTTGTGTAGAGACTTCTTATCAAGAAGAACTTTTAATCATTCAAAATATTCAAATTCTAAAAGATGTCCTGAAAACCAGAACCTATCCCTACCCACCATCGTCCGTTACTGCACTAGAGAATCCCTATGAATCAAGAAGGGTGAAATATGACCTACTGGCCATGAAGAAATGCACAGTATATGCCATAACTGATCATATCTATGGAGATATAATCACAAATGATGACCAAGTCTCTCACAACGGATCCTAGCATCCTCCCTCAAACCAAATACTCACTTGCTGCCCAAACGCAAAAGAAACAATGAGAAAGCTATCAACATATTGCTTTCTAGCAATTCCTGATAGACATCTGCTAGTTTTCATGATTCTACAAATGCAAAAACTATATGGACATCCATAAAAGCAAGATTTGGAGGGCAATACGCATCTCATAGAAGATGCAAAAGAATCTTTTTGAAAAAAAAAAAAACACAAATTCGAGACTTTTACTACTCTATTCGGCAGAGAAGAGCTAAATTCAGCATACGAAAGGTTTCCAGAAACATCCTTAGTACTGCTTAAATATATGATGCTAAATATCCATTACAAGATGGCGAATTTGAAGTTTCAAAGTTACCATCTGTGTGGCATGTATATTGCTACAAATGACATTCGGACAAACCTGGGTTGATGAATTTAGGCTTTGCAATGATCTCTAAAACAAACTTGAAGTGTATTGATCACATGTAATTGAAGGGGTCATCAAATTCAAACTCTCAAAATATTGCTTTTCTGTCCACTAGAAGTCAAAGGCAACTTTAAACAAAGTACTAACTGATCCAGCACATATCCCAATAGGATATACTCAGGCTACCTCAAGTTAAGTTGTGCAAAACTGCTCCTAAACTGTGCTTCCTCACTCATATAAAATCATATGTTACCTTCTTTGCATCACCAAGCATCTATGCCCACAACTCATGATGATGAGACCTTCTGCAAATTGATGAAGATGCTATGAAGAAATTCGACACATTCGATTGGCACGGTGGCTATGATAACATCAAAGGATAAAGGAAATTTTATGAGGAAGACCAGGAAGAACCCATTGACCTCAAGCCCAAAGAATGGGATTGACCTTTGATAATCAAAGATTGAATGCTTTAACTTCCAAAAGTTGAGAATCATTTTGCTAGGGAGTGTGATTTGCTAAAATACCAGGGAAAAAAGCAAATGGTTCGTAAAATGAAAAGAGGATTGTGGCTAATGAAGATACATACTCAAAAGCCTTGGTGCAACAAACAACAATGAAGGAATATGGACTGGTACCAAAGCATTCTTGATCTGAACCAGGGACATTCGCTATGATGGCACTAGACTGAAGTTAACATGATGATTGGAAGCATGGAGTTTGATGCGAACAATAATAGTGCACTTTGGACAAGATGACTTTGGTGCATTATGACTGGAGCAAACAAAGCTGATGACACACCACTGTCTCTAGCTTTAATGCTACAAACTCCAAGGTAAACCTTACTTTCCAAACGTCAGAAATCTATAAAAAGTTGCTTGAAAGCTATCAAACTGAAAGAGATAAATACGTTTCAAACAAGGCTAGACAATAGGAAATTTCTAGGATATGCAAATGAGCCTTAGAGTCATTTGAAGTCATACATATAACACCATGAAAAGAATGTATAATCGCATGGGGTCTGATCAAGTAAAACAGATGGGCAATATGACACATTAAATTAAAGTCAAGGATGATGAAACTAGAAGAAAAACAAAGGAACGAGGATCAAGCCTTAAAAAGAAAAGATGATTTCAAAGATAAAACTTGAAAAATGGTCAAAGGCTTCATACTTCAAAATGGAAGTTCTAAATACAACGAAGGAGATTGTCTGATAAATCATGTATAGATTTGGGTTGATCTAGTAGTGTAATGGAAAGTGACAATTCTCTGGGAATACAAATTCGACGAATCTTTGACCAAACTTTCAAAAGACAAAAGATTTCAATCAGTACTAACCAGCCACCACCAGGTACTATCATACCACCTAGGGCAAATGTCCTCATTGTTAACAGGGATAGATTAACGGCCATTAGAATTAAGGTCCATAATCAAGAGTCGATACCAAAGTCATCAAAACCAGAAATGATAGAAAATAAAGTCACTAATTGAAGATTGTGGTGATAGTGATGAGGAAGAAACTGTTTTAAACTCTTCCAGAAATGCAAAAGAAAACTGTTTTTAAACTCAGAAAATAGTGAAACATCTTTTGAAACAAGTCACCTAGCATCAAAACAGCTGTTTTTGGTCAAAGGAATCTAAGGAAAACGGGGTGGGCACAAAGGGTACTTTAGTGTTTTGTATGTTATAGTCCTAATCACCTAATCAAGGATTGTAATCTACATGAAAGGCACTTCAAACATACTCAACTCCTAAACCTAAGGAACACAGGGTTCAAGGACACAAACCAGGTGGAACAACATCAACAGGTAAACCATAGTCACTTTCTCAAAAAACTCTAGTACCCTCACCAAAGGAGGTCTTTTAAATCCATCGCCGTACTTACAGGGAAGGGTTAAAAGAGTACTGCCAAACCAAAATTGACACGAACAGTACCTTCAAAAGTACAGCTCATGTGTCTTAAGCTAGGTAACTGCTAGACCAAAAGGTACCACACAAAGTACTTTCCTAAGTACTGGAAGACCTCATCTACAAGGGATGGATACAACAAGACCTAGAACCTCAAACTCTTTCAGGACTCCTCACAGACCACAAAGACCCAAAAAAAATTGTGAAACCTACTCTGGTAAAAAAAGGAAGTACTTTGCAAAACTTGCAGTACTGCCACAAACTTGTCAAGAGGTGTCTTGATGAATCAAATCCAAACATGGAGACCAAAAGACCTATCTCAGATTCTGTGATCGGGATAATGATCTACACACTCATGCAATCTGATATGTAACTCCAATTAGGGGTATCCAAGTCAGTTATGACTTGTGGTCCCTACAAGAGTCTAATACTTTAAAATTGTTTTCTGTACAAGGGCAATCCAGAAGAAGATCTCAAGGACTATGCTCACATTGACATGGATGCTCTGAAGTATGAACAGGAGACACAGGAACAAGCTGTCTGATTTTAAAAGTTCAAGGTGGTTTATGTGCGCTCTTTGGAAATGACTTTAAAGGTGAAGAATCTCAGGGAAAAGGAACATCAGACTTTATGCTTAGATTTGAGAAAGTTTAGCTATGTGGAAGAGCTTAAGTTCAATCTCCTCTTCTGTTTCTCAATCTGGACTAGAACTGCATAATGTTCTATTCACTGACACGGAGTTGTCCTATCTATCTCCAAGTTTAAGTTTTGTTGATAAGACCTGCGATACCTTCGACGCTCCTAAAAGAAAGATGTATACAGCCTGGATCTAAAAAATACTTCATTCCCTCTGGTGGAATAACTTGTTTGCGGTTGCAAAGGCAACAAGGGTGAAGCTGTCGTATGGCCACAGAAGATTGGGGAGTCCAACTTTCAAGAATATCAACAAGTTGATTAAAGGCAATCTGGTTTAAAGGGTTTACTACCTCCAAAGCACATTCAAATTGATCCTCATTTTGGGCATGTAAAAGGTTAAAACGCCACATGTTCGGCTTTCTTGCAAAAATAGAAGAAAAGAACGTCAGAAGAACCTCTAGAATTCTCCATATGGACTTCATTGGCGACTGTTTCAGTAGAGAGTGAAATAGGAAGAAGTTACTGCTCTCTTGCTACTGAGACTGCAGATATAAATTTAGTTGCGTGTTTTTTTCTTCTGGCTTACAAGGATGAAACATATATATGCTCTTCATGATTTGATTCGTGGGTTTTAGAAAACCAGCTAAACAAAAGCAAGCACATCCAGGAGTGACCATGGTACAGAAGTGTAGAAGCAACTTCTATGATGAATTTTTGTGCAAGAAGGAACAAGAGAGAAGATACATGGCAGGACTCCACAGCAAATGTGTCCGCAGAAAGAAGAATAGGACTCTTATTTGAACTGCTAGAACTATGTTAGCAGACTCCTTTTACCTATCTAATTTGGGCTGAAGCACTAAAGACTGCATTTATGTTGCTTATAGAGTTTTGGTGACTAAACCTCAAATAAGACTCCTTTAATGAATTTTGATGGGAAGATCTCCTAACATCAGTTTCAGGAGAGCCTTTTTTGGATGTTCCTCCCCTTACTATACCTAATACTCTAATCATTTGGGAATTTGTGATGGCAAGTCAGAAGAGGCGTATCTGTTTGGATACTCTACTAACAGCAAAGGTTTTAAGTCTATAACAGGGTAACAAGAAAGGTTCAAGACTGTGCTCATGTGAACTTTCTTGAGAAGCATGAAATCAAAAGGAAAAGGTCCGGATTGGATGTGTGATACTTAGCGAATCTTTTAACTCCTTCCTAGGAATTACATTCTCCTGTAAGGAAAGAAAACTATGCTGATTTCAAGAGGTCAATAACCTCTTGTGATGATGTCATTGACGATTGTAGATGAATCAACAGTTCAGTGTTCATAGGTCCAAGCACTTAATCCAATCAAATAAGCAACATACTGCTAGTCAAAGAATTCCATTTATCTCTGAAGATCAAGTCTCACCAAGATGACTTGAGTAAGTAGTGATGCATCATAGTCCCTCTTGCTAACTTCCATAATGATACTCAAAGGAATGCTTTTGAGCGGAAAAGACAAGAGAATGAGCACTTGACAAGAGGAAAAGAGTGTTGACCCCCCCCCCCCCACCCCCCCCCCCCCTCGACAGTAGGTGTGTGTGGGGACGAGGAAATGCTGTGATGTGGGGGGGGGGAGGGGCCGGTATGACGTGCGCGCGGGCAGGTTTTTTTGTTTTTTTCTTTTGGGGGGGGGGGGGGGCGTGTGTGGGGGTGGGTTGGTAAGGTAGGCGATAGGTTGAGGGGGGGGTAAGGGGAGGGGTGTATGATAGAGTGGTAGAGTTGTATTAAGAAGATTTGTTAGGATTTATAAAGTATTGGAGTGTGTGTGGAATTATTATGTGGTACATTATTTAAGGGGGGTGGAGTTTAGTATTATAGTGTTTGTTTTGTAGTATTATATTGTGGTAGTAATGGCTGGATAATATAGTAGAAGTATAAGTTTTTTATTTAGAGTATTACGAATTGTCATAAGTATGGGGTATTTAAGGCTGATGATATACATGTTATTGATGAATTGAGTTTTTGCGACTGATTAATTAAATGATAATAGGGAGAGGGGTTATTAAAGAAATTAAAAAGATACTATTAGTAGATTATTAAGAATGGGTTATTGGGGATTGAGATTTGGTAAAGATTAATAGTAGAGATGCGTGAGATTTTTTTGGGCAGGGGTTGATTTTGGATTATGTTCAAACATGTAAATGAGAATAGATGTTGGTGTTTGGGAATGTAAAAGATGGATTAGGGTGTGTGTACTAAATGGGGGTGGGTGGTTAATTTGAGTTTAAGGGGTAGTTTAGAATGATTATAATTGAATAGGGATGAATGTTGGTTATGTATTAGTAGATTGGTTTAGGTACTAGGTTTTGAAATGGTGGAATTAGGAGTTAATGATAGAGTTAGGATGGGGGTGAGTGAAGGGATGCTGTGTAGTGACATGTTGGTGGGAATGTGTGAATTTTTGTGGATAAATATATGATGATGTGTAGGGTTATAAAAAAAGAAGGTTGTGTAGTGAAGAAGATAATTATAATTGGTAGCACTGTAATGGGATTGATAGGGTGGGACGGATGCGAAGAACATTATGGTGATTTAGGTAATAGGCGGGTTGTTTTATGGTGTTGTGTTGTTATTGATATTTTTTATAGGTGATTGTTGTTCTAGAGGAGTGGGTAAAAAAAGAGATAGCAGTGGTACGGTGTATGTTGATATATTATCTTTGGATCTACCAAGTCTCTATGGTTAAGGATTTTGAAGATCTTTTCAAAAGGTATCACAATGACTCCCATGGGTTGAACCTCACTTCTTTTGGGGCCTTCAAGTCAAGACAAACTATGACGTGCTTTTTTTCTAAGTCAAGACAAATATGTGAAAGACATTCCTTCAAATTGACGATTAGAACCATTAAGCCAGCACCACCCCCATTGAAGCTCAAACGCTCTAGAAAAGATGAAGAAGATAAAGATTGGATGTACATTTTATAGTCCTATGATGGGTGTTTCATTACTTAACTGCTCAAGACCAGACATAATGTTTGCTGTCTTGTCTGTGTGCAAGATTCAAGTCACTCCGAAGGCGTTTTCTCACCTGCATGCGTCTAAAAGAACATTAGGTACCTCAAACAATCAACCAAAAATTGGTCTATGTATCCGAAGGACTCTCCTTTTCATTAGAACTTTTTCCAGCCAGTGACTCATGCTGAGTGGACAACATGCATAGACGAATCACTCAGGAGGATGTCAATATCTGGAATAAGACTGGTCTCTTGGCAATGCAAAAACTAACAATTTATGGCTAAATCATCTACAGAGGCAAATATGTAGCACTGCAAGTTGTATGGGCGCAGGTACTTTGGAAGTGACAAAATCAACTACTTGATGATGTATTAAAAACTTTCCCCCCATGAAACCAAACCCCTGGGGGGGGGGGAAATCCATATAGACAATGAGAGTACCAGTTTCATTTGAAGAATCCTGTTTTCCACTCACAAGACCAAGCATATATCAGATTCGACATCACTTATTCTAAAAAAAGAAAAAAAAAAAAAAGAAAATAATTCTGATTGTTTATGACAAAGCTCATTAAATGTGTCAAGGTTCATACTGATGACAATGTAGCAGATTTACTCACCAAAGGCTTTGACTTGGCAAGATTTAACTTTTTGGTGGTAACTATTGGGATGATGAACCCATAGCTACATTTGAGGGGAGGATCACATGTAAAGTACTGTGTACACGTAAAGTAACTGTTTTGTTAAATAGATCTGTGGAAGCACTCTAGCTACCATTTGAGAGGAAGATCTGAATGATTTTTCAGAGGTTGATGATTGTAAGAGATATTTTGGGCAGATGCAGAGGTTGCATTCACAAATTTGAGTTGGGAAATCTTTTAAGTTGAAAGTACCGCTTAGCCAACTCAAAGTACTAAGCGCTTGATCTTAAAAGTACTGCTTAGCACAACTATAGTACTGTTCTAACGTCTCGGTCACGGTCAAACGGATGTTTTTGCGCATAAAAACGTATTTACAATACGGTAACTTCATAGTTATCCAACACAACCTATAAATACCCAAACTGAATTGCATTTTTTCTCTCACTTATCTTCAATTCATAAATTTTCATACAACTCCGACGACATCAATTTCTTTTCAAATGGCAAATATTCGCACTTGTAACAAACACAACATGATTGCTTGTGTGAAAAGACAGGCACAGACATGCTGTTTCTATCAAGCATTCGATTCTCACGGAGTGCTCCAATTAACTTACTCGTGTTCATTGATCCTGATCTATCGTCCATGGCTTCACAATTTTGGGCGACCGCTTTCTCTCAAATGATCAATGACGTACGCTCACATTCGCTGCCAAGAGTAGCTGGCTAAACGATTTGCTTTCTGAAGAAACAATCGGCTGACCTACTCTTTGATGATGCGCATGGTGTTGATTGCTTTCCTAAGCAAGTTATTTGGGACTTGCTCAGAGATATTGGCTACGAGGGTTATTTAGCACAACTTACTTTCTCTTCTAACTTTATTTAGCCCTCATGGAAGTATTTGGTACATGGTCTACACACTACTGTCTTAGTCCTAAAGAGCAACACATGGAACAATTTGGGAACAAACACTGCATCTGCTCTGTAGGTCTAGCCACAAACAAAATTTAATTTCTCCTGATGATTCTGAGATGAGGATGCTGACATATTTCCAATGTACAACCTTTTCTTATGATCCAGGTTCGTTCAATTTTTTTGAACAAGCAGTTAGAAGGGAAGTAACATACTCAGAACATTATACCATCCTTCACTCCCTTCTAAGGTTTTTACATTTATGAGAGAAGCATAGTCTCCTAAGTTCTCGTGTAGATTACACCTTGAACTCCATCTAGTTTCGAGGTAGTAACAGCATTGGCACGGAGGAAAACTATAGACTAGTCCTCATTACAGGGCTGCAAGTTTCTGCAAGGGATGCTCAGGTACTCCCTACTCAAAGTGCTGCTCAAGCTAGTATTAGTACTGCTCAAGATACTGCTGGCACTCAAGGTACTGCTCAGGCTCAAGATACTGATGAAGTTCAAGATACTGACCCAGCTCAAGGTACTGCTGCTATTCCTAAATCTCCCAATGATTATACTCCCACAGATGCGTCTCAAACATCTGGAGGAGATGAGGACTTTATTAGATAATATATGCTTTGAACAGGGGAAGTTAAAGACCCCCCTCCCAAAGCGGCAAACCCTTTCTCAAGCTAAACTGATAATCAATCTCAAGGCCAACTCAAGAAACTGTCCAAATTCCGTACAGCCAGTGGTCAACATCACGCTCTTTGGGTTGACATTCTTCAGTCAGAAGCTTAAGAAAAGAAGAATGAAGCAAAAGAGCATAAAAAAGAAAGTCGACTTCAGTCAAATAGCGAGGAAATAAGGAAGAAGTACTTTGTCCTAAGAGCAACTAAGTCAAGAAGAAGATACAGCAGATACACTTTCTTTGATTGATATCTGAATAAAGAGCTGCTGTTACTCGATTTGGAAAGAAAAAGCGTGATGAGCACTAAGAAATTAATATTGAGGAGAAAGAGCTCTAATAAAGAGTGGAGATACTGAAGACCTAGAATTTGGAGACAATTTCAAATACTGCTAGACAAGTACTATTAATCCCAAGGACTCAAATTTTATAGTGATGAACGCAGTCCTTCAAGCCCAATTCGCCAACTCAAAGTACTGAGCTGAAGAACAGGTTAAAGTTGAATGAGTCTTGTTGAATATCCTAGACCACATAGGTTTAAGCATTCCTGGTCCCATACATCTTCAATCACACCTCAACAACCATCTCAGCTTCTGATCGAAAGATAAAGGAAAAGGGATCTTGGTAATAAGAACCCAAAAAGAAGAAATTAACTCGCCAACAAATCAGAAGCCTTGGAGACTAACAAACGATGAGAGGTAATGCTAGAAAAATTCAAGCTGAACTGGAGATGCAGAAGAAGAAAGAAACACGGTTTGAAGAATTGAACAAAACAAGCCAAAGACTACTTACTTGAGGAAACTACTCTCTTGGCTCAAAAAAATCTCAAATGATGCGAATCTCTTAAAAGGTCAAAGGCTACAAGACTATGCAAAAACTTACGAGTCTCCACATCTAAGAATTGTAAGACAAAGTCCAAGCAGCTAATAAAAGACTCCTTCAAAGACTTTTATTCTATGAAACAGAAAAAGAAAGGGAAAATGTGATGCGTTGAAGGAAAGAGAAGCTAAAGACTCTTAAGGAAAAGCAAAAGCTACAATTTTCTAAAAACCAGCCATCAAAATAACCTAAGTTGAAACAGAAACAATTGACAGAACTTAGAAACTATCTTAGGTTTAGACTTTGAAAAAGAATGCACAAGATAGAGAGTCATTAGACGGAACTCCAAGATTACAGAGCTCCATGGTTATTGATTCACCTGAATCAAAGAGGTAATCATCATTCACACAGAAATAATCAATTCAGGGCTTTTGATACTTTATGGGAGATACCGCATATCTAGACATAGACAGGACTTGTAACACCTATATCGAGTGTTTAAGACATTTAGCACATTCTCCACGCTTAGGTTTGATACTTCTAGGTGATCTAACCATATTGGGAGACTGCGAAACAGTGATGATGACTTACGGGAAGAATCAAGAAGATTAGAAATCAGAAGAAGAGGTTTCATGAATCTTCAGGATGCATACACTAGAGTTAGAAGATGGAATCTCATGATCACATGCTGGCAAAAGAAGATATCCTCTATCAATAGAGTTGATGAAAGGATGCTAGCTCATGCATGAGAAGTGAAGAATGAGAACGAGACAGCATTACTTTGAAACATCTGTTCATTTGTGGACAACTGAAGATGGTGGCAATCTTAAACAACTGGTATCGATATTTAACAAAATTTTCTTCTTATAAAATATCTTATTTTGATAAAAAATTTAACTGTGACAACAAGCAGTAACTTTGATACAAAGTCACTGCTCGTTTAAAATAAACAGTACCTTGTTGAAAAGTACTGTATTAAAGGTTGTTTTGAATATTGTGACAGATTTGAGTGTGCAAAAAGGTTTACAGGCACAATATTATGAAAATACAAACTGTTTTAACGGGATGAGTGTTTGGTTAACCTCCACACAGTCAAATGGTAATCAATTCACTATGTCTAACAAAACATAAGAATGGCTAGTCCAAACACAACTTTTTTTGTAAAGACATCTCAAATCCTGTTGAATAGGTTTGACAATTTACCAAAAACTTGTATGGATCACTACACCATGGCGATTGCACTGAATTATTGGCCTACTCCAAGCAAACGGCTTTTGGTAAAGAGAACTCAAATCCAGTAGATAGCTTTAATAGTTTTCCTCACAACTAGATGGTCCTCAACTCACCCAATTTTTAATTACTGAGAGTGACTAGTCTGAGCAAACGCTACAGGTAAAGACTGATCAAATCCGTATTATGGTTGTAATGACTTACCAAAAGTCATATATATTTTCAACACACTATGAATTCATGTTCTGAGTGTTGAAGTGGTTTCAGTTTTACCATGGATTATTACCTTTTCTAGGTACCAAAGAACTGACTAGCCCAAGAGTAAATGGCTACTTGGTAAAGGCTCATAAAAACCATTTACGTTGCTGAGAAGACATGTTGCTGAGAAGAACAATCTGTTTGATGCTAAGACAAAGAGAAGTATTTACATTTCAAGATACTCAAACAGATTGTGTACAAGATACTGCTCAAAGGATAAAGCTTAAAAGATTAAAGGCTAGTACTGCTTCAATCTAACAAACAAACTGATGCTGAACAAAGAAGACCAACTATCAAGAAACTTGAAGTCAAGCAAGTAGAATTCAAGTTAGGGGAGGATTGTTGGGAAATACAAGTCAAAAGGTCAACGTACTGCTAAGCAAAAGGTCAACGTACTGCTAAGTAGAAAGTCAAAGTACTGCCAGTTAAAGATCGAAGTACTGCCTGTGGATAAAGGAATCTTAAAGATTATCATTAAACATTAGTTATTAACATATCTTGTAACAGTTAAGTTTAATGATTAGTATTGATTTATGTTTTATGTCATACAAAAGACGGTACCTCTACTATCTTCCAAACCATAGAAATCAAGAGGACCTCATTCCATTTATGGATTTATCCCCAAACCTCCTTGCTCTTTTGGTCTACAAACTAAATTCCAAGCCACTTTAGCTTTGCCTCTGTTATATTCACTTGAACTCCAAAGAAACCTTTTAAACAAGTTATCCAATTCTTTTACCACTGTAACTGGAAGCATATAAACAGATTCCCGATAATTTTGCATAGATGACAATACTGAGGCAATCAGTTGAAATATTCCTGCATATTAGAGCATTTTGTTCCTCCAACCGTTGATTCTTCTTACCACACTATCAATAAGACCTCTGCAATCACTCACTCTTAGTCTATTGGCTAACAAAGGTACACCATAATATTTCATAGGCAACTTTTCACATTTAAAATGCATAATTTCCAACCATTCTTGTTTCTTGCTCTCCATAATACTTCCAAAGAATATAGTACTTTTATTGTGATTAGGAAAGAGACCAAAAACATTACTAAACTCCTCCAATGACTTTTTGACCACTTTTAAAGAATCAACATCTCCATTACATAACATCAGCAAGTCATCAACCAAACATAAATGAGTAAGCTTTAATTCCTTACATCCATAATGATTCTTGAATTTCATGTCTTTTTTAATGTTTTTAATCATAATCATGTTTAAAACTTTCATTACTAAAGTAAAGATATAAGGAGACATGGGATCTCCTTGTCTTAACCCTCTTCCTCCTCTAAAGTATCCACATACTTAAGAGGAGGAACGGGGTTAAGACACGATGATCCCATGTCTCCTTATATCAAAAAACGATCTTAAATCTTATTATTTAACAAAATGCAGACTAATATAATAGCAAAATTTGGCAAATCACTTATTGGGATATGTCAATATCATAAATAAATATACGGCCAGAAATATATAAGCCTATGAGGGCACACACGTATACACAGAGGATACGTTTATTAATGTAATTAATATATTGTATATTAATTATATTAATATGTTTCACGAAATAATTAATTGGTCGCAACAAGAAAAAAAAAGGAGGAGGCCAAGTGTCGTTTATAGCAAACAAGAGGAGGTGTTTGAGTATG
>BQNB010170356.1:0-13685 GCA_026074375.1 Tanacetum coccineum | reverse complement strand
TTTTTGATACCGAAATCTTTTCGGACTCTTCGTTCCTGTTTGAGAACGAGAGGATGAATGACCCGAACAACAATCAAATAATTGAAATTATGATGATACATCTCCATGACTTGTCGAAACAAGCGAGTCAATAGCATACCATAAGGTAGATTGACTTTGGGTGTACTCTAGACAAACTCGATTCGTTTTGCAACAAAATAAACAAGATTATATTGTTTTTCGGTAACAATACAATAGAGCATATGAGAAAGGCAAGCCGGAAGATGGTCCCGGTTACCTCTTAGGCCAAAAAACATTCTCTCGAATGATTTATTCCCAATGCTTCTTTTGTTAGGATATGATTGGAGGAAAGTTGAACGAGTTCTCCTTTAATAACACGATTAGACTCAGTACGTTCAAATTGAAGGTACCAGTTTATCTCATTAGGATTCGGCAATTCGTTATGATATGGACTGGAGGTCTCTTGATAAGCTGATAAAGCGTCAAGAGGCCATTTGATCGTGAAGACACGTTGACCTTGGAAGAGAATACAAAGAATTTTCCTGAATTTTTAAAGAGAAAGACCAATGAATTAGTTTTTAATGATGAATAGAATGAGGAGACGCCTTCGTTATCATACTGAAGTTAAACTTGACTTATAAACTCCAATATGAATGAAGGATCAATTAACTCATTGATTAGGTACAAACAATCAAAATTTCTTGTTGGAAACTTTAGTTAGATATAATTCAATTGAGAATAAAGTTGATTGGCGACCCGACCCTCATGAATACAATGATTTTCGATTGGCTTAAAGAATTTGGCAATAATGGGTGATATGTTTGGTTCAGCAAAAATTTTGTAAATACAGACACGGTTATTTCTGTGATCACCGGCAATTGCATGAGACATATTTTTCACCTATAATTAACAACAATAACAAAAAAAGTAATAGAATTGTATGTGTATATATATATATATATATATATATATATATATATATATATATATATATATATATATATATATATCAAGATCAAAATATCCTTACTATTATATATACTATTATATAGATATATTATATTTTATTAATATATATCAAGATCAAAATATCCAAATTTGATGCCTAGTGTGTGTTTATATGAAACAAATGTAAAGGTGCAATTATTTCACTCTAAATGAAAAACCTAAGAAATATTCTAAACGTTTCTTTATTCACTTTCGCTCAATAGGGTGTGTCGAAAAATATATATTAGTTTATATATTTTAGCAACAATCATGAGTTAATCATGCATGCATGCAAAATCGCTTTTAGAATGTATTAACAATGCAAGAAAACATTTTTATGATGTTCCAAGGCGTGAGAAATTTTTCAAAAATGAAATTGGGTTGTGTATAATTCGACATTTTCTAAACACGCTCAATAAGACAAAATATGTAGCTACGGGAATAATTCCTAATTTTTGATTTTGTGCAAAATCGAGCCATAGACACGAAATTGAAAGAGGAATTGATGAAAATACTTACAATTGTTCTTGTTAATTATGATGTATATGTTTTTCCTTTGTGAATTGCCCTTGATTTCGAGATTAGAAGGTGATTCTTGAGTTTTAGGATGGTTTTCGTTCATCACTTGTAGCAGCTGAACACTAGGGGGTGTTTGTTTTTGAGTTTTATGAAATTAAAAGGGAAAAATGGGTGTTTGTTTAATTTAGGCTGCGGTCCCATATCGATTTAGGACCGGCTTCGATAGCTATTGGAACGACCCAATCGATAAAGGACCGACACCTGCTGATGCTTTTTAGAGTTTTGGTTTTTGACAATTTTTTATGCAGGAGTGACGTTTAATTTGCATTTCGCGAATTAAAAATACTTAAACATTTTGGTTGAAATAATCAAGTTGTCGAGATTTATAAAAATAAATTTAATAGTGACGAGACTATTAAAAGAGAAGAAACGTTTATGAGATTTGTTCCATCATTCCTAGACCTAAACGTAAATAATTAAACACTTCATGTTAAGGTGATTTCGTTAGAATATCGACGATGTTATCTTCTGACAAAACTTTTTCGATAGAGATATTTTCTTTTTTAACATTGTAGCTAAGGAAATGATGACGAATTTCAATGTGTTTTGTACGTGAGTGTTGCACGGGGTTTTTGCTTAAGTCAATAGTGCCTTTCTTGTCGCACATAATCGGAATATCATCGAGGCGGATGTCATAGTCGAAAAGAGCTTGTTTCATCCATAGTGCTTGTTGACATGCCTTTTCAGCCCTTACGTATCCGGCTTTGGTGGTGGAGATAGCAAGAGCGGTTTGCTTCTTCGAAAACCAAGATGTTAAACAACATCCCATAAACGTACAAATACCGCTAGTGCTTTTTCAATCCATGAAATCTCCTGCATGATCAGAGTCGGCATATACTAAGTTTCTATGCCGGACCACTTATGATACCATAATCTTACGTGCGTAGTGCCTTAATGTATCGGAAGATACGCTTAACCGCTTGAAGATGAGAGGATTTGGGATCCTCTTGAAAGCGTGCAAAAAGGTAGACACTAAATATGATATCGAGCCTACTTACCATTAGGTATAATAAACTACCTCTCATGCCCCTATTCTTAGTATTGTCCGCGTATTCACCTTCTTCATCCTTCGTGAGTTTCGTATCCGTGGACATGGATGTTTTCATTGGTTTAGAATCTTCTAATCCAAATTTCTTAAGCATTCCTTTAATATATTTAGATTGATTAAAGAAAATACCATCTTATAATTGTTTTATTTATAAACCAAGGAAGAAGTTTAGTTCATCCATCATGCTCATTTCAAATTCATCGTGCATGATTTTGGCGAAGTCATCACACAACTCTTGACAAGTTGAACCAAATATAATGACGTCGACATATATATGAACAATGATGAGTTTGAACCTTTCTTCTTTGTAAAAAGTGTGTTATCTATCATTCCTATGTTATATTCATGTTTAATAAGAAAAGATTTTAACCTGTCATACCAAGCTTTATGAGCTTGTTTAAGACCGAACAAAGCTTTCTTAAGTTTGTAAGCATGATTAGGTTTTTCGAAATCAATGAATCCTAGAGGTTGTACGACGTATACCTCCTCATTGATAAAACTATTTAGGAATGTACTTTTTACGTCTATTTAGAATAGTTTAAAATCTAACGCGCAAGCATAAGCTAATAAAATACTAATTGACTCTAGTCTAGCTACCAAAGCATATGTCTTGTCATAATCAATTCTTTCTTGTTGGTTATAACCTTGTGAAACTAATCTAGCCTTATTTCTAGACACAACGCCATTTTCATCAATCATATTTCTAAATATCCACTTAGTTCCTATAATTGTCATAGACTTAGGTTGTGGAACTAACTCCCAAACATCATTTACGATGAATTGAATTAATTCTTCTTGCATGGAAACTACCCAACTTTCGTCCTTAATGCTTCACCAACATTTTTAGGTTCTATGGTTGAGAGGAAACAAAAGAAATTACTTTTGTCTTGGGCTTGAGATCTAAGAGTACTTTGGTTTAAGTTTCCTATGATGTTTTCTAATGGATGACTCTTAGATTCCTTAACATTGATGATTTTGTTAATTTTTGAAGTTTTGTTTTTGACATCATCTCCTAAGGGTTTAATTTTACTAACCTCAATAGCTTCTTCTTTGACTAAATCATCATCCTTGAAGGGTGATGTTTTAGGCGGGGAGTACTTTAATCGAATGTCACATTTAAGGACTCTTCGACTTTCATCATGTGTTTGTTGAGAATTATATAGGCTTTACTATTTTAAGAGTATCCTAGGAAAACACCTTCGAACGATTTTAGGTCAAAATTGGTGAGGTAATCTTTTGTACATAATATGAAGCACTTATAACACCCCTTGTTTTAGTGTCATTGACGTCGTAAATAAATCTACAATGTACCTTTTGTATTGTAAGCGTTTGCTCTAAAATCGTAAACGTTAAGTTAAATCGCGTACGCCAAAAATTAGCGTTCAATGTAAACGGGCATCAAACGATTAAATGTTTACATCAATCAAGTGTTGAATAATTATTTTGAGAATAATTATTGTCATTGTTCATTCATTTTTATTGGTTACGTAAAATTATTACGTTTCGCGATAAAGTATGTTTAGGCGTAACCGGAAGCACATTAATTTATCTACACTTCAACAAATACCCACGATTATACCCAATACCTAAAGTTTTAATAAACATTGTCCAAGTAAATGTTACTTACCCTTTGTACACTAGAAAATGAAATAAATACACAAGTTCATGCAAGTTGGTATCAATTAAATAAAGTTACAAGTTGAAACTTACTTATAGTTTAACTAGATATTATGTCAAGTAACAAAAGATTCTAGAAGCCTCCCCCCCTCATTTCACATGGCAACAACATCAACAATGAGATAAATGATACAATTTTCTTACCACTTGGTTAATGTACTTCACTAAGTTCATTAAACAAACCTATACCTTGTTACTTTGACTCAAGACACAAAAACAAGAACCCTAGAAACCCTCATTGTGTTACTTGACCACTATTGCACCTTTTTGACTCTTTGAAACACATATAATGCAAGTAACTAGAGAGATACACATACACATGAACACTTAGCAAGAAAATCAACAAAAACCCTCCCCTCTACATCTCTATATGCTACGGCATACCACCAAGCCCCAACCAAATCCATACTAAATTTTATACAACCCATACACTCCTACACACATCCATCCTAAGATATTCTAAGATGGTTCCAAGCATTGGTTAACCATATTCAAGCTTTAATCAAGAAAAGGGAAGCTAAGGTTTATTTAAGAAAACTAGGGTTTTCTTTGGTGCAAGCTTTGGATTTTTATCTAAACAAGGGTTTAGATTACATTGATCATCATCATCATACACCATAAGGTCATCTAGAACCCTTTATGTTCTTTCAATATTCATTTTATGCATATGTTAGTTCTATTGTAGCTTGAATCACCATGTAGGATTTTTAACATGTAAATGGAGTTTTTACTTGTAATGATCATTTTGCACACTATTATATATGTTGAGATATTGCTAATATCATGTTAAAAGGGATGAGAAAGTATTGTACCATATTAAGTTGGTGTAAAAATGATTAACTACAAAAGTAGTAAGGTATAAAAGCAAGGTTAAAAATGGATTCAACAAGGTCACTCAAAGATTCTGTCCAAAATTCGTATATATAACACATTATTTTATATTTTTATAAAGTAGTATGATTCACGACGATTCCGAAAAGGTAAGAAACTTGTCAAACGGATTTATAACGAAAAAGTTAGAGCGAAAACGAGGTATATATTCGAGGTATAAAAATCCAGCATTTGTTAAGTTAGTAGTTTCTGTCAGAATTTTAAGATGGTATTTGCGGCACTTTCGAGTCCGTTTCGGCCTTCGGCCGAAACATGAAAGTCGTTCGGAAGGTCGTTTTACTTCCCCGCGAGGTTCTTTAAGTCTAAAAGCGAGTGATAACGGGTCGTAAGGCGGGGGCAAAATCTGGCTTTTTGGTAATTAATACACTGCATCAGATCTGATGCGAGTGCTTTTTCGCCCATTTCGGTCGAGTTTCGGGTCTCGGACAGAACTGGAAAGTTGTTCAAAATATCGTTTCGCATAAATTCTCTTTAGAACCCGAGTCATGAAAATGTGATTTAGTGGGTCATTATAGTCGGGTCAGACTTAGAAAATAAACTAATATACTACCAGTAGTAATAACACTACCAGGAGAAACTAATATACTACCAGTAGTAACAACACTACCAGGAGGAACTACAACACTACCAGGAGGAACTACAACACTACCAGGATTAACTATAACTACCAGGAATAACTACAATTACATTATTCAGATAATTATAAATGTTTTACAATTATAAATATGTTTTCACTCAAACATTTAGATGGTGATTGAGCTATATAGAATATTACGTGGTTATCAAAGTGCTATAATACTAGGGAGTTTCATAATGAGGCCTCTTCGGATGGCGTATCGACGAGTTGTTGGATTTACGATTTAAAGTGTCCTAACTCCTCGTACGTCATGTCATGACCTCTTAAATTATGATAGGTCCCAAAGATAGTACGATGTAACAACAATGAGATTATAAAATGTTATTAATCGAAGTACTCAGTACTTATACAACCTATATTGAATTAGGTTGCATTCGGGAATAATTGTAAAGCATTCCCACACTTGATATAATTATGCAGATCACCCACTTGAGGTTAGTTCATAGCCCCACCTTTTTACTGTTTTATACTGATTTACTATCATTTTGTGGTGGAAACATGCTTTGTTTTTCAAATGGACGCAATGTATATTTGCATTGATTACATGTTTTTGCCTAAGTAAGCGATAACCCAAGTTAAGCCCATTATCAAAAAGTCAATTGCATAGATGTAGTTGGGGAAATAATTGACCATTATGTGAGCGCGAATGATTATTTAATAGAGTCTATTTGGGGAAAATGACCTCTACCCGTTCGGGGTGACTAGCTTAATCCCACCGGGAACGAACGTTATAGCATGTCGAGATCAGGGATGTTACGGTTAGGAACATCATCACGGGCTGAGTAGCAATAATTTGCGAACAAGACTGTCGAGCTTCAGTGTCATGAGCTTAGTGTAAATGTAATCGGGTTTTGTGATTGTTTGCATATGTTGTAACATCACAAGAAAGTCCTGCGATCCTGCATGATTTAAATACATAAACCTATAAATTCACCAACTTTATGTTGACCTCTTTAAGCATGTTTTTCTCAGGTTTTGGTATGAAGATAGTTTGGATGGGACGGAACGAGGATATCAATAATGAAGGCTCGGTGAACATATGTTTATAAATTAATGAAACATTTTTGAAATAAAGTTGTGATATGACTTGTATAGTTTGGGACCTATCTTGTAACTCTGCTGTTTTCTTTTAAAACTAAATGAAAATTGTCATATAAACGTATTTTTAAGCGTTTACTGGGACTCGTGTGCTTGTATTATGAAGTAGCACCCCAAATGTATTATTTTCCCTTGCGTATCGTCTTTTTGGGGGTGTTACAGATTGGTAACAGAGCTAGAGTTGTAGCAAACTAATAGGTGATTTCAAACTTGGCTACAACTGATTTTTGGAAATTTTGTCACAGTCGTTCACCGATGTCCGATATCCGCGCGTGCGTTGGTCCCGATCCTTAGATGCTTTATGTGGTATACTTGATTGCATATTATGTTGTAGCGAAGTGGGTTACCTTGTAAAAGAGTGGTAATTATTAATGTGTGTTGTATATATATATATATAAATATATATATAAATAAATAAATATAAATATATAATAATATATATATATATACTTACATGCATCTTTCTATGGTATACGGATTTATACATACTTTACTTTTGAAAATGATTACGGATTAGCTTAAGAGATTGAACCGATGGGACATATTCATAAATGTCCGATGGAAACTTGGAGAGGAAATCTAGTGATGGTTACAGATCTTTAATGCCCGGATGAATTCATTAGAGGTGACACTGCGATGGGCACATAGTTCAATCGGTTCAGTACTAGAGTAAAAGTAATCATGTTTATACACACAGTATATGTAACGTTGCCTTGATTAAAGTGGCAATACATATTTTGGACGATTGCTGTCCGGATTTATACAAATATATAATATATATGCTTACATGATGCATATACGTGTTTATATTATAGTACGTGCAGTACTATAAGGGTCTTATATTTATATACAAAGATGAGACACAAAATTCTATGGATAGACCAACACTAAAACCTTGTCGGGGTAGTTGTGGGTTGCACACCATAAGCCTCAAGACCATGCATATATACATGCAATATTAAAAACTACTAAAGTTTATATGAACATAATGGTTCGAATATTGTCCAACGCCGAGTAAATTTATTAATTAGGTTGAGATGTGTACCAATTCATGACTGAATCTTAAGACAGTTCTTGTTTGATGAGTTTGCATTCTTTCGCATACTCTACAATTATTTATATAAGGTTATTTATATAATAGTGGAACAAATTCTTTAGGCAAGGTAGTACGACAAACTCGTATGTCCTAAGCGATGCCTAAACATTAAGCTATCAATTATGGTACCTTACCATCATTCATTTATACAAAGCGCATAGTCTATTACCATACCGGTCTATATAAATACTTATATATTTAAGTTTTGTCTCATAGCAAGCATCATGCCTTTCATCAACGACAGTTACATACACATCCTGCCTAATTATTTTCGAGCCAAGGATATTCCATGAGCTTCTAATGAGGAGCTAGAAGAACTATGAAGGATTACTCTCTGCTGATGCCTCACCTATAGCCCTATCATCGGGTTACATTTCTGACTCTGATCTAGAGGAGGATGATGAGGAGGACCAGAGGAGGATCCTGCTGACTATCTTGCCGACGGAGGAGACAATGATGATAATGAGTCATCTGATGATGACGACGATGATTATGATGTTGAGTGGATGAGGAGGACGAGGAGGAGGAGGAGCACCTAGCTCTGGCCGACCCTTCTGCTATACCTACAGATGATCCACTCCACACCATATCATCTTGTTTTCTGAGACCAAATCCCGTGCAGTACAGATTTCTATTTAAACAGCATACTCTACGATCACCATCAGCTAAGAACAAGAGGCAAAATACTGGCAAGGCTTACACTGCAGGGCACAGGGAGAAGAAACATTACGGCAGATCTAAGCCGTTGTATTTTAAATACAACTATCACCATAATGGTTCATGTGCTCCCAAATGCCACAAGTGCAACAGAGTTGGCCATCTGACCCGTGACTGTAGGAGTTCTACAAATGCCAATACTACTATCAACCAAAGAGGCACTAGGGCAAGTTAGAAGGCTACTTGCTATGAATGTGAGAATCAAGGGCACTACAGGAGTGATTGCCCGGAGCTAAAGAACCAAAACCATGAGAATAGAGGTACTGGAGCACGTGGAGTGGTGCATGCTTTAGGAGGAGGAGAAACCAATCAAGACCATAACGACATGGAGGAAGATATCAATGCCTAGAATCTATTCCTTTAAGAATTCTCGTTGTATTTTCTTTTAAAGAATTCTCGTTGTGATTTTACAAATGACTTCAAGTTATCTATCAAAGCAACGTGTTGTGAAAATTTTGTCAACTTTACTTTAACCTTCTATTTTGTAAGTCAAATTATAACATTATTTTGACGAAAATGAGCATTGCATCGTTGGCCCTCAAATATACATAGTCTGATCACCTATGTATATTTGGTGTATAGACTGATCATCTATGCATTCAGGAAGGACCATGCCATGCTAGGAGTAGTCACCTTAAAACTTCTTGTCAAGAAACAATTTTTTTTCTTTCTCTATTTAGTTTTGTGGGCATTTCCATAAAACGTATGTATCTCGAGGAACCAACTAACAATCATAATAGCTAAGCAAACCGTTACACCATCTTACTATAAGGTTGACGTCATCTTATACCCAATCTTAAGCCAAGAATCCGAGGCACATCACTAGTCGCCCTAGGAAAATCCGCTATCAAAATATTGCTACGCCAAAAGAGTTACGCCGATTGAGCGTAAGCCTGTAAAATTTCAAGTTTGACCAACGCTAGTTATGCTTAAGGTATCGCCTTAGAAAGTGGAAGTACGCATGGCAAACTGGGGAAGTTAAACTCTAGATTAGGTTTTAGACCTTTTCAAAGGTTGGAAAGAGTTGAATCCATTGCTTACCAGCTTAGCTCTCCGCAAGAGCTGAGCAGGTTCACAAATACGTTTCTATATCCAACTTAAGAAGTGTTGTTCGACGATCCATTAGCCATTCCGTTGGAAGGACTCCAAATTGATGACAGGTTTCATCTTGTCGAGGAACCAGTAGTAATCATGGATCGTGACATTAAACGATTGAAATCAAAGCCGTATCCTAATTGTTAAGGTTCGATGGAACTCTAGGCGAGGCCCTGAGTTTACATGAGAATGCAAGGATCAATTTCGAAAGAAATATCCACCTCTCTTCACAAAGACCACACCGGTGTTAAGTGCCGCATCTTAAGCCTTGAGGACAAGGCTCATTTAACGGGGGAAGACTATAACACCCTGTGTTTTCGGTCATTGTAACGAGATGCGTCCCGATGTTCGTAAATATAATTTTACGAAGTTTACCGTTGAACGAGTCGTCGACCATTTAAAATTTTAGTTGTCACTAATAAATATTTTCATATTTTATTATGAAAAATTTGGAGAAGAATTGATAACTTTTATTTTTGACGTTTTGCGAGTCGACATTTGACCGCGCGTTCGTTAATCGTTTCGAGCTTCGTAAAATTTACGACGTGTCTCGTTATTATTTTTATGATCATAAAATATTATTTTATGAACCATGTCATCTTTGTTTCCTGACCTTGGTTATAGCTCGCGTTTAAGGCTCGCGTTTAATTAAAAGTGGGTACAAGATATTATGAGATATTTGTACAAGATATTATGAGATACTTACACAAGATATTTGTGAGATATTTATAATATATAAACAAGTGCTAAAGCTAGTAGCAAAACTCATTTTCTCTTCCTATTTCTCTTTGTGGTTTCAGCCGAACATCACCACCACAACACACAATTCATTTTTGATTTTTAATCTCATTAACACATTCAATATCACTAAATGATGATGTTATATCAAGTAGAAACCAAGTTGTAGTTGGCTTCTCTTTTCCTTCTTGGTTCGAATCTAGCAAAAGGCCATAAGGAAGTGGTTTTGTATGATTGGTTATATCAGGTTTTGATTAAAGATGGTTTTTGGTTTGGTTTGGTGAGGTGAGCCTTGGCTAAGACAAGAGACAACCCGACATTTCCTTTTCCCGACTTGGCCCATATACTTAGTGAGCTTCATTTTATGTCTATTTCAATTATTTCATTCATTTGATTTGATTTAAGTAAATATGTATATATGTGATGTAATCGAGTTGAAACTTGCGGCGTCTAGTGCATGGTGATATAAAATGATTTAGTGGGCTAAGTATAAATTGTATGTCATGTTATATGTAGTTTTGATGAGCTAGTTGGTCGAGATCGGATTTTGGCGTGGTTTGTAATAAGTTCACTGTGAGCAGAAAGTTTGGCACGCGAACTGAGGATCGAGATTTCGTAAAATCTGATTTTAGGCTTGGAAATATGGTAGAGCTTGCTTAGACGATCGTTTCCATATAAGGATCGTCTCGTGTCTCCTAATAATGAAAACGTTATGGCGAAAACGAGATATATTCAAAACACTAAATTTCTGCACTAGTATAAAAGGGCGCTTGCTGTCCGGATTTTAAAGCTCGATTCGGCACTCTTCGAGTCCGTCTCGGCGTTCTGCCGAACATGAAGTCTTCTGGAAGGTCGTTTTACTTCCCCGCGAGGTTCTTTAAGTCTAAAAGCGAGTGATAACGGGTCGTAAGGCGGGGGCAAAATCTGGCTTTTTGGTAATTAATACACTGCATCAGATCTGATACGAGTGCTTTTTCGCCCATTTCGGTCGAGTTTCGGGTCTCGGACAAAACTAGAAAGTTGTTCAAAATATCGTTTCGCATAAATTCTCTTTAGAACCCGAGTCATGAAAATGTGATTTAGTGGGTCATTATAGTCGGGTCAGACTTAGAAAATAAACTAATATACTACCAGTAGTAATAACACTACCAGGAGAAACTAATATACTACCAGTAGTAACAACACTACCAGGAGGAACTACTACACTACCAGTAGGAACTACTACACTACCAGGAGGAACTACAACACTACCAGGAGGAACTATAACACTACCAGGAGTAACTAATATCCTACCAGGAATAACTATAAATACATTATTCAGATATTTATAAATGTTTTACAATTATAATATTGTTTTCACTCAAAACATTATTATTATTAGAATTAGTAAATTTGGGGGGGAGCGTGTATCGAATAATATGTTGTTATCGAAGTGCTATATTACTAGGGAATTTCATAATGAGGCTTCTTCGGATGGCGTATTGACGAGTTGTTGGATTTACGATTTAAAGTGTCCTAACTCCTCGTACGTCATGTCATTACCTCTTAAATTATGATAGCCCGAACGATAGTACGATGTAACAACTATAAGATTATATTATGTTATTAATATAAGTACTCGGTACTTATACGACCTATATTTAATTAGGTTGCATTCGGGAATAATCGTGAAGCATTCCCACACTTGATATAAATTATCAGATCACTCACTTGAGGTGAGTTCATAGCCCCACACTTTTTACAGTTTTACTGATTTACTATTATTTGGGGTGGAAACATGCTTTGTTTTACAAATTGGACGCAAGTGGATATTTTGCATTGATTACATGTTTGCCTAAGTAGCGATAACCCAAGTTAAGCCCATTATCATGAACTGTCAATTGCATAGATGTAGTTGGGAATTACATTATGTGAGCGCGAATGTTATTTAATAGATCTATTTGGGAAACGACCTCCCCGTTCGGGTGACTAGCTATCACCGGGAACGAACGTTATAGCATGTCGAATCAGGGATGTTTCGGGTTAGAACATCATTTCGGGCTGAGTAGCAATATTTTGCGAACAAGACTGTCGAGCTTCAGTGTCATGAGCTTAGTGTAAATGTAATCTGGTTTTGTGATTGTTTGCATATGTTGTAACATCACGGGAAAGTCTTGCGGTCCTGCATAATTTAAATACATAAACCTATGAATTCACCAACATTTTTGTTGACGTTTTAAGCAATGTTTTCAGGAGGTCAATAGGCACGAGGTGCCAAGGATGCATTGGGTTACGTTTTGGATTGCACGCTTAAAGACTTTTATATCATATTTTGGGAAATCTATGTCATCTTTTGTAATATTAAACAAGGAACAAGTGAAGCTATAAGCTTTTGTAATATGTCTTTTAATTAAATCCAATGTATCAATTTAAACGACTTTTTGTGTCGTTCTTATATATATCTTGTGCTGTTGATCTTGAAGTAACACGCCCCGGATCCTTATTCCGCTGCGACCCATTTTGGGGGTGTTACAGATTGGTATCAAGAGCCAAGGTTATAGAGAACCAGGTCAAAATGTTTTTGCTGGACTATAACCGTTTTCAAACATTGCATTCATAAAAAGGGTTTTTATGGGACACACTATTTGTTGCATTAGTAGGACTAGATGCATTCATAATTGATATACGTGGTTATAATATATTACGTATATTACAATAAGAGCCTAATATAATATACTCTTATAAGTTATTTCTTCTGGTCACAGTACGATGTGATCTTATTTTATTTATGATGCATATGTTATGTTACGTTATGATTGTATTGAAATCTAAACGGGTATTGTATTTCTTGTGATTTAAGAAAATGGCACCAAGAGGAAGGCCCACGAGGTTAAACCCAGATGCAACACCAACACCAGTCACACCAACCCCAAATGCACCAACAACCACAACTGTTATTGAGGCACAACTTCAGGCCTTAATTGATCAAGGAGTTGCTACTGCAATGGCTGAAGCAGAAGCAAGCAGGGTTAGGAATGACTACAATAGAAATGGTTCAGGACCAAGGTATAACACCTCGTATTTTAGGTCATTGTATGACATTATGTAATTCATAATTTATTTTTAGGGTTTTACGCGTTTGC
>BQNB010170353.1:0-13686 GCA_026074375.1 Tanacetum coccineum | reverse complement strand
TTTCGATTTCATTGTATTTGCTACCCTGGAATTGAAAGCGAAACAACGAATAAAAAACCGCACACCAAAAAAGAAAAAATAAAAAAAGTTTCACTAACTAAACCATAATTTAATCAAATTGACAATATCACCCCTTAACCTTTTATCACATTTTCACGTCTCACCCTTCCGTTACACCGGACACTAAACCAACCAAACTTAAATCAGAAAATACAACGTTTTTCTTCGTTCTTCATTTTCGCTTTCGAGCTTCTTGATTTTGGTTTATGTTTCACAACTTTGAAATTTTTCAGCTTATTTTAAAACATATAGTTTCATATACATTAAATCAATATCTAAAAGCTTTGTTAAATAAGCCGGGAAATCTAAGCTGATAAACATAAACCGAAATCATATAAACTCGTAAGCCCAAACTATAAAACTTAAACAAACACCCTTTCTCCTTGGCGCTACATCTCACCATATGCCACGGGTGTTTGTTTAAGCTTATATGTGAGTTTATTAGTTTATTTGATTTCGGCTTGTATTTAATAAACTTTAATTTTTCGGCTTAGATGAGTCTCAAAATAAGCTGAAAAATTATGACTTATTAAATATAAGCTGAAAAGAAATAAGCTCATAAGCGCACGTATAACCTTAAAAAACACCCCCCTAAATCATAAAAACGACATCGTTTTCATTCATTTTCGAACCATTTATGATCAAACTTTAAGTATCTTGGCAGCTCTAACAACTGGATTTTCCCGCGCAATAGCTTCACGTCCAACGCCTTTATAATCATAGCTACAGTCATGTCGATCGGAATACCGGTGATCGGAACAAAACATCTCGCCGCACCGGCACCTGAATCCCATCAATCCGACTTTTCTCCGGCAGCCTGAGCACCTGTTCACCTCACGTCTCTTTAAAACAATCTCCGGCGACGGAGACGGCGGATTCTCCGGCGACTGTGACGGTCTTTTGCGGTGTAGATCCGGTTGTTTTGGTAAACTCGATCTCTCCGGCGACGTTACCGGCGATGGTTTAGATGTGATTGGCGACGGTGTGCATAAGGTTAGGGTTTCTGGAACTTTGAGCTCTGTTTCTGTTTCTTCTTTTTCTCGTTTTTGGGCCATGTTTTTTGAGAGAAAAAGATTAAAAGGTGTGTGTGTTTTTGAAGGTGTGTTTGGTGTGTGTTTTTTTGTGAGAGGGGGGAGTGAAATTGTGAAATGATGTGAAGAAGAGGACGATAATGGTGGTGAACTGGTGATGGAATGTGGGGCCTAGAGATTTTCCATTGGGACGCGTATTGTGTTGGTGATGTGAGAAATGACGAAAATGTTTTTGAGTCTTGATGGTTTAAAAACCGGTTTAATTGATTCGGGCGAGTTATCGGGTCACGTTTTAACTAGTTTTTTTCTTGATTTCGGTCACTCGACGGTTTAATCGATCGGTTCAAACCGGGTTTTAAAACATTGTTTGAGACTAATAGATATTTGGAGCGCAACGTAGCATAAGAGAGCGTGTCAACTCAGTGTCACGTTAGGTTTTTTTTTTGCATGTAACGTATCCAACTAAACAAATTTAAAACACATTTTTCCCTAACATGCATTTAACATTTTAACTTACATTTTTGAGATCCTTTTATATTTTTTCCAATTTTTAAAACAACTAATATATCGTTCGTACAAAATAAAAATAAAATTAGAAAGCAAAAAAAAATACAAAAAATTTATAATAATTGAAATCAGAAAACGATAATAAAAATTACGTCGACGATTATTAACATCTATATTTTTAACGTATTTTTTTTTCTGCATCTCGATGATTTCGGTATCCTCCCCTGACAACCCATCGATGTTAGTTGCGGGAAACCGCAATTCTTATTACCGTAGTCTTTCTTCCTCGACACCTCGTATACTGATTGAGTCGATTCTCGTTAGTCTAAACTCGTTATGCGTAAACTCGCAAACTCTTGCGTCATACTCCCCGATGACATCAAATAACATTACATTTATACCATCATTTATCCCAAATAAATTATCCACTTTTATATAATTATTGCAAGAATTGTTACTTAATTGTTTAAATGTGTAAATTGCAGTAATTGCGGAGTGATTTGTGAAGACATGCTAAATGGCGTACTTTTTGGAGCTTAAACGATGATATTTGAAGATTGCTTAATTCTGCTCAATACGCCGTATCCAGAAAAGGAAATACGGCGTATCAGCGCCTGGACTTTACAAGAAAACGCGTATTCTCACTTCCGAACACGGCGTATCCATGTTTCCCTATACGTCGTATCCAGCTGGATAACTATTTAAAGATTTGGTGAATAAATATATTTTGGGAAGTTATATCTGATTGATTATAAACTTAGCACGCACTCCAAAGAAAACACCCATATACGCCGTATTGATCTAGCTCAATATGGCGTATCCAGTCTTTTTCAGACACTATAAATAGAAGACTCAAAAACGAATTTTCAATGTGCAAAATCATATTCTCTATACCATACACATAAAAGACGATTTTCTAAAGAAAAGAAGAGCAACCAAAGGTCAAGCATCGATCACGATTCCATAGAAGACACCGTGTAATTCTTATACTCTTGTAATCATTTAATTTTTGGTATCCTTTGATAAAACGTTTAGTTTACCTTGGTTATTTGATCACGCTTGTATAATTACAACGGTTATGGGCTAATACCCTAGGGTATTGTCGGTAACCCAAGAATCACTTCACTTCATTATGATGAACAAGAAATTAAGATTGGATGATAAGAAGAATTGTAGAGAGAGAAACTAGAGAGAGAAACTTAAGAGAGAAAAAGTGGAGGTTGATTAACTTGTGAATATACAAAAATGAAACCAACAACCTTCTCTCCACACATGGAGAGGGGTTAAATCAAAACTAAAAGCTTCATGGCCTTATGTAATTCTACGGGCCGGGCTCGGGATTACTTGGGCTTTCGTCCGATACACGTGACCGGTTAGCTTACATTTAAGAGCCCGTTTACCCGTCTAGCCTATTACAACGTATATTAATTAATGATCGAGACCTAATATAATTAATGAACGGACTTCTATTGTTCGACTCAGTATTTTGAGGCTAACAATCTCCCCGAAGTGAGTATTCAATTGTGACACACCTTCGTTGAGATCAATGAGATTGCTTTTGTCGTTGAGCTCTTGTGATCTTTGTCTCTGTCTACGTTGTAGGCTTGTTCCTTCATGCTTTGTGATCTATGATCTTGAGCTTTTGTCATTGTCTTTGTCATTGTCTTTTGACTTTGTCTTTACGTCCGAGATCTCTAAATCTTTATCCTTTAGTCTTGATCGTCTTTGCCGCCTTGCGATATTGTATCTTGATCAACATGCTCATACTTTGCATCATCTAGAAAGCTTGCTAACAATCTCCCTTGATAAACTTGATATCTTGAAGGAAGATCTTGTATATTAGAGTTTGCGGAAGTCTTTGTCTTTAATTCTTGAGTTTTCTTAATTCTTAAATCTTGATGCTTATAGTATGTCTTTGTAGCTTGTGTATAAGCATGTGGTAATGAATTCGACTTCAGCTGGAATAAGGTATCTCCATCTCCATCTTTATATGAATCCTGAAATAAAACAATTAGCAATAAAGCGTGTGGACGAATATGGCTTTGTCATTCGCCCAGATCTGGTTAGATTAACCACCAGTTCCGTAGGACCGTTTTACAGTATAAATATTGTACCTATAATTAGGTAGATACAAAGAATCTCCTTGACAGGGTTTCCAGCATAAAGCATAGGATATTCCAACACAGATGTATTAGTATTACCATGCTTGCTAGTTCTCATTACCGGAATGTCTCAAAGCAGACAACACGGTAAGAGTGAATCAGATAGTTACTATCTTTCGGATTAAACCGTCAATTCATTTACTGGAACAAGTATGATTCACATTGAATCGCACCATCATTTCTTTCCAGTTGACACAAGTTTGATTCATATAGAATCTCACAAGTCACATACTGAGAGTTTGTTTGATGTTGGCTCAAGCAGGATTTCCATCTTCAATGTGAATACATTAGTATCACTCGGATGTTCTAGAAATACCACAAGGATAATGTGTAGGACTCTTGTTAATAGCTTGTAAACTTATTAGTGTTCAACAAGTGTTTGTAATGGAATGTGTCCTAATAAGATTTATTTTATTGATCTCTTGGCTCTAGACTCGATTAGTGCATTTTGGTTTTAGTAATGCGGAGACTGGAGCAACTGCACCTATTCAATATCAACTATCTTGGAAGTGAAAAGTCACTAGAAGTCGTGTTATCTCCGATACAAATGAGACAAGTTTTAGTTGAGAGAAACCCGAATGGCTGAGGTGGGTATGCATTGCATCACTAGTCCATGATGTCTCTCTCAATATCAGCAATCAACAATATGATATCTGACAGCAATGAATTGACGCCTTTTTCGCTGCCTAGTTTTGTGGAGGGCTACTGTCTTAGACCCTTTATCCCATACAATTCCTTTATTCTTCACCCCTTAATGCTTACCAAGACGTCTTACAACACCTTGTTGTGATTGTTCCAGTGTTAGCTCAATCATAGTGCAGCATTCTGACCTAATACACAGATCAACTTCAATCAAACCTACAGGAACGCTATTTCTAACTATAGGATTGTCATATGGGTTAGATCTCTCCGGTTCTGGTTTGATCATATGGACAAATACGAACCTATACCACCATATGACTTTAAGAATCGGCGTGAATAATAATGTTGTAGGGGTATGAGATCGTTAACCATAAAACCCTTTTTCGAGAGTATCTAAGCACATTGAGTCGATAAGATAACTTATTATTTTCAAGATCAATTTAACTACATGTCTTCCTTATTTTAAATACTAATTCACTTAGTTTTTGAAATACGTTGTGATTAAAATTTGTCTTGAAATACCATGGGGAGAAAACTTTTATACTTTGCATGAATTATATGGAACATAAACTTGCTCCCCTCGATTTTACATAGTATGACAGCAAAAAACATATATACCAAGTTGTAAAATTGAATAAAAATAGAGGGTTAGCATTGATGAGCACAGAAATTTAGAAATATTATGAATTATCATTGAAGAATTCTTTGAAAAATTAGCTCAAACCACTAATCATCTTATAACAATCAAACTATTAATAGTCATTATTATTTTTAGATGTTATTACACCTTTTTAAAATGTGTTGTATAAAGAAGAGTTGTCATGGTATGATGTATCCAACAATCATTAAAACATTGTTTTTTAGAAAAACTCCCCCCTCAAACATTGACTCATTTAAAAAAATGACACCAAATGTAGAATAATTGTCTTGGAAAACAATATGAGGATTGGAGTGTTGAACACACAATTTTGAAAGATTTTGAATTGTCATTGAGAAATTCTTGAAAAATTGGTTTAACTTTTTTGAAAAACAAATGTTAGAAGGACGTTCTCTTTCTAACGCTAAGGATAAGCGAACTTAAGCTGTACACTCTCCTTTTTCATTTGGTCCGAGTTGCAATCTGAGAGTGATTACAAGTCATCAAGAAAAATTAGAAATGACATGTTTTTGAAAACATTTGAAACTCCTGTTCGAACTTCATTTACACGCCCGTGTCGATGTTAATCAACATTTCTGGTACAGTAGAAAGTTAATCGAATTTCCAAAGACATGTCGAGAATAAATATTTTGGAAACATTTTCTGATTTTTATGTATTTTGTATTATTCTTTTAGAAATTTTATATTTTGTATTTATATCTTTTTTTTAAAATATGTAACATGGTTATGTTTGAAAAGTATCAAGCAGATCATTTGTCAGAACCTCCAGTTTCATGGCTGGGAAGTCAAACATCTCAATACCAATGTCGCCTGACAAGATACAGAAACTATCTTCGGATAAGGGCTTAGTTAACATATCAGCAATGTATTACAATTCTGACAAAATACAATTCAATTATACCGTTGTCAACTGTTACTGATTAAATGATACCGATATGAATGTTTTGGTACGTGATGCTGCACGGGGGTTGCAAGAGATTGCTATGGCCCCCCCACTTTGAAAACTGAAGATTCGCAATACAACGGTATTTTGGTTGTAGTTGAATCATAATCTGAAGTAGTTGTCCTCAATCCACATTACTATGAGGCACAACATGCAGATAATGCCACGTATTTCAACCTCCACAGGATGACATTGCAGTACAGACTTGCTTCTATTGACATCCGGCTGACTAAACTTATCACCTAGTAACTGTATTCCTCGTAGAAGTGCATTTTGCGAGTTCAACACAACCTGCATTATCGGTCACCTGAAAAAAGTTTTTAGATCAAATACAGAACCTTTCGGATAACCAAGTCCCGTGTTAATGGGAACCTCTAAGTATTGAAAGATCATTACACCTATTTGAGGTGTTTTTCAGTCGTCTTGCTTGATATCTTGCACAATTAACAACTGCATGCACTATGTATGGTCTACAAGATGTCAGATACATGAGGACCTGATTTTTACTACGGTAGTCCAGTTTGGTCCTAGGAGTTCTCTACTCAAGTCCTGCATCAAATTTAGGTTTCGTATGCCATTGTGTACCATGCTTGTCCCATTTTCATACCAGTTTTTTAAGAATCTCTAAAGTATATTTGGCCTGATTGATAAAAATACCGCGTGGGGATTGGTGGATCTGAAGTCCTAAAAAGAATTTTATTTCCCCCATTAAGGACATCTCAAATCTACTGTGCATTAATTTTTCAAATCGTTTAGAAAATTTAGGGTTTGTGGAACCAAAAATAATGTCATCAACGTAAATTTGCACAAGTAGAATGTCCTCCCCGTATTTTATCGTGAATAGGGTCGGGTCAATGATACCTTTAGTAAAACCTTTGGAAATCAGGAATTTTGAGAGTTCATCATACCAGGCTCTCGGAGCTTGTTTTAATCCATATAGAGCTTTCCTTAGACGGTAAACTTTTTTTGGATGATCAGGATCAACGAATCCGTCTGGTTTGTTGACAATCCCTCCTTCATGACCATTAAGAAATGCCTTTCACATCCATCAGAGAAATAGAAAAGACTTGTGTGTACATATGCACAAAAATCCCTAGATAGCCTCCAAGCGAGCAACTGAGCAAAATGCTTCTTCAAAATCAATACCCCTTCCTGACATAACCCATTTTGCAACAAGTCGGCTTTGTTGTGAATTACATTTGGTCTTCATCCTTTATTGTTTTTTCCCATACCACTTTAGCTTGATTACGTTCTTGCCAAAAGGTTTGTCAACGAGTTCCCAGACTTGTAGTCTGTCAAACTGATAAAGTTCTTCCTGCATTGCTTCTATCCATGCAGAATCTGACATGCCTCCTTAATTGTTTTTCGGTTCAGCAGTGCTCACGGTGAGTGCGAACATACACATTTCAAGATTGGTTGTAAGTTGTCGTCTTGTTTGCACTGGCTTGGATGGATTGCCACGAACTTGAGCTAACAGTGTGATCTTTTGTCCATCGGTATTCGGAATCTTGTGGTTGATTGAAGGTATGCATATTTGAATTACCAATATTGCGTGAGGAAGACTCAACATTTTCTTGTACCGGTGTACAGAAAGGATTGGTAAATTCTGCTGATTATTCGTTGAGTTTCCTCAGCATGAACATTTTGTTTGGAGTTCGTCTGGGTGGGGGGTATCTTTTGATGTAGGTTGAATATGTGTTGAAGGTAGTGTGTCTTTTTGAATATAATTGTCAGTGGGAGAAGAATGTGTATCTCTGTGATAAATGAGAAAAGTTTCTGTTGAGAGAAACCTGAATGGCTGGGAAGGGTTGTGCATTACATCACTGGGTCTATGATGTCGTCTTCTATATCAGAATTCATCTTTGTAAAAACTGATAGATTATGTATTGACCCGGTTTCTGCCTAAGGTGTAAGGAGGGCTTCTTTCTTTTCATTTTTTATCCATACATTTTTTTCATTCTTCAACCCCTTCAATGCTTACCAAGACGTCATTACTAACACCTTGCTGTGATTGTTACAGTGTTAGCTCAATCTTAGTCGGCATTCTTCCCTTATACTTATTCATCTCCAATCATACCTAAGGACTGCTATTTCTAACTATGGAGTGTCCTTGGGCAGATTCCTCCGGTTATGGTTAGATCATAGGACTAATGCCTAACCTAACCACCTTATGACTTCAGAATCGTTGTGAATTAAGATGTTATTGGGTATAAGATCGAACCATAAAACCTTTTCCGAAGAGTATCAAACACTTTGAGTCGATAAGATCACTTATTATTTTGAAGATCACATTTTAAATACATTTCTCCTCTTATTTTAAATACTAATTCACTTAGTTTTTGAAATACCATGTCCTTAAAATTTGTCACGAAAATACCGTGGGAAGAATATTATTATACTTAGCATGAATTATATGGAACATTAACTTGCTCCCCCTTGATTTTACATATGTTTGAAAATACTGTGGGAAGAATATTATTATACTTAGCATGAATTATATGGAACATTATAAAATTTCTGGTGTTTCATCCTTGGAACGTAGAAACAGAGTCCAAGTATATCTGGAGTAGTAGTCTAAAATTACCAGAATATATTTCTTTCCATTAATTCTAGCAACCCGCATTAGACTACATAAGTCAATATGAAGTAAATTTAACCGTCCTTTCTAACTTGGAACAACCTTTGTCTTGAATGAACTTCTTTTTGCTTTACTCACTTCATAAGAGGAACATAGTTGATCCTTGACGTACTTTAACTTTGGTAAACCAATTACGACATCCTTCTTTGAAAGCAAGTTGATGTAATCGAAGTTAAGATGAGAAAGTCTTCGATGCCATAACCATGCTTGAGTTGGTGAGGCTTTAGCCATGAGACAGATTGGAGTTGATGAAGTTGTTTCTTGAAGAGAAATTGTATAGAGATCAGATCCATGATTACTGGTGAGTAAATTGTTTCCTTGAAGATCTCTAACAAAACACGTAGATTTCTAAAAAGAAACCTCCAAATCCGCATCACAAAATTAACCAACCAATAAGAAATTGTGATTGAGACCTTCGACGTAGTAAACCTTGTTGATCATGATATTTCCTTGAACCAAGTCTCCAGAACCAAGAATTGGAGCAAATTGATCATTGCCAAAACGAACGGTACCTAGATATTTTTCAACAAAATTGCACAGTAATGATATATTGCCCGTGATATGCTTTGTGTATCCCGAGTCAACAATGAATAGGATGAGTTGAACAATCTACAAGAGAATTAGAGGACGCTGGAATACTTGACAATTTGGATCCTAAAGTATTTGTTAGTTTCAAGACATTAGTTATCCTAGATGCATTATATCTATGGCAAAACTAACTTTCTTAGTCACACTTTCATTCCTAACTTTAGGTACCCATTTCCTTTTTGTCTTAGGAACCCATGTATATGCTGATGGGCATTGTTGTGCTATCCACCATTTCCACGCCTTACTAGTTTTCTTATATAGCATCCTATAGTAACTCTTAGAATTTATGGTAGTGGATTCTGAGCAACTATATTTCTTAAGTGGGTGTTGCAACAGATTTGTTTTCGCTTGACTTTTGGGTTTTCTAGTACTAATAGGCACTACATTAGGCTTCTTAGTTCTAGCATTCACGTCATTCAAAAACTTAGAAACACAAGCATCATGATTCGAATTAAACACACATTTTCCACAAGTAGCACAAACAACATTAACATTCGAAGTTCTGGAATTTAAACTGTCATTACACGCAGTTACAGACTTTGTTTGATTAGAAATACAAGAAATCCTAGGGTGGTCTTCTACTTCAGTCTTCTTAAACTTCACTTGACTAGTGTTTGGCAGGACCTTATCTTTCATTTGATTGCTCCTAGGCTGTGGTCTGCTAACATTAGTTCTGTGAGCTACTCATGTAGATGTAGATATGCGAGGATTAGTATTCCTAGAAGTCTGAGTCAACTGTGGTGCTCTAGTTTGTGTTGTACTACTTGCAATTCGATACATGCCTGGTTTAATCACATTTGTGTTTCTTACAGCTTGCATTGCTGTTTGAGGCAAATTCTGTGGAGTGACTGGTTTTGATAAACCCTTTGACTCATTAGTTTTTGAAACCGACTTTTTCTTTGCAAAATATTTTCTCTCAATAAAGTCTGAGAAAGGAGCCGATTTTCCTAAAACTGATGGTTTTGGAATTTTTTGAGCATTTGGTTGTCGAACAACATATGGTTTATCAAACTTAGTGTCCACAGATTTTCCTTTGCATTTTTCAATGAGTTTCTTTAACTCACTTATTGCAATGGTCTTGTCTTGCAGTTGAGCTTCAACTTGTATTTCAAAATAATTGTTCACGTTCCTTTCGAAATACTTTGACGCTTTTTCTTTGCAAACGAGTGTCATTTTTTCAGTTGTTCTTGACATGTTTGTAAAGCGATTTCAAGAGAAATTGAGTGTTTTTCTAATTTAGCAAAACTTCGTAAAAGCCTAGTGTAAATCTCTTTACTTACAAATTTAGTTTGTTCAGAAAGCTTTTGGGCAAGACAGTCATATTCCCTGACTTTATAAAGATATAAGCATTGTAATTCAGTGATCTCATCTAAATCAGATGAAGATTGCAAATAGGAACACATAATATCATTAGACACACATTCTGCAAAGCAATATCATACCATGTTTTGAAAATTCTTCCTTTATCAGATTCAAGTTCATCAATTTCATCTTCAAGAGATTCAACGTACTTTAAATCAGCATGCATTTCTTGCTTAATCATGAACAAATGCGAAACTATTCATTCTGAGTCTTAAGGGCAAGGGCTTCAAACATGTCTTAATAGGATTCCATACTTTATGCATTAGGTTACGTAAGATGAAGACGGTCGTTTGAATGTTTTACCCATGCTTGATCGACAATTTCTTTCAGATGATTAATGTTATTCATCATGACATTATATGCTTGTCTACTTTTTGCTTAATGATTTGACCACTGGTTAAGAAAGCTACGTTTTTTGAAAATATTTTGGTTTTGTTTTTCACAATGAATTTCTCTAACATTTTTCTTTCTTATTTCATTTGCCTGTGCGAACTGAATTTCATAATGCTGAGTCGGGGGTTTAAAAATTTCATAAAGACTATTTAACTTTGTGTAGTCAAAAGGTTTCACTAGGTCTTTATTCAATTTTGATCGACTCTCGTTATCAAGAGTCAAAGTCTCTTCCCTATCGGGGACGAGTTTGTTTGCAGGATCAGATTGGTCATGTGGGATCGCATACAAACATGGTATCTTATATTGAGCCTTTTTGAGGTACATTGGATTAACAAAGGTAGGTCTTCCATTAAATGTAGGGCATTTGGGTGCTTAACACATGCATGGTTTGGATTAGATTTGACTCCCATTTGTAAACAATTTCATTCAAAAACTTTAATTGGTTTTTCATTAAAATTATTTTGTCAATATCTTTTTCTTCCTTAAGCTTTAAATCCGTTATGACCTTTGTTTTCTCTTTGACAAGACCTTCGTAATGTGACTTTGTTAAAAGACTCTGTTTGACTAACTCATCGTGTTTCTCTTTGACAACAGAAATTACGTAGTTTAACTTTTAAACCTTCTTTTTATGTCCAATTTCTTTTTGAGCTATATCCTATAGTTTCATTTAACTTACTGGTAAGTGCTATTTTACTACAAACCTTTTACCTTGTAAAACGAACCCACAAAGACCAAAACAAAATAAAATGGAAAATATAAATGCTTGTTTTTTGTGTTTTGTATGGAGAGTACGAATATTAAATAAATGGACATAATCAAAGCAAAAACGAACAAAGCCGAACACGAGAAGGAAAAAGTACACAAGAGCCAGAAATCATCAAGCTATGGTCAACAAAAATCAAACCTTGGTCAACCACAGAATGACAAAACCTTGAAAATACCCAAATAACCCTTATTGTTAAATCAAATTCACAAAAAGTCCTTAAATGTATAACACCGTTAGTCCTTTTATTTAAAAGACTAACGGTCGTTAAGTTTCAAATCTATTAGCCCATTACCAAACCGAGCCCAAAACACCCCCTAGCCCAAAGTCAAAGCCCTATAAACCCTCAGTCAAACTAAATGATTAGTAACGAAAAAAGGGCGCGTAACTTTTAAAAGATACTATTCATCATCTCTTTACCCAGGCTAAACTAGGGTCAAATTAACTCAACCATGGCTGTTAAGGGGTCTCAATCACCTCACCCCGCTCCTCTTAGTCACACACAAGGCATGTCATCCTTCTAGAAATGCCACGCTGGCGATCCGTCACATCACACACAAGATTAAACGGCTGAGATCAAAAGTTATTGTTGAAATTAAAGATTCAAAGGTGGGATTTATCCTTGGGATACACTCAACTTTTTCACACTAAAAAGAAGCACACCAAAGGCTCCTCAAGACCTCAGGTTTCCTATAAATAGAGATAGATAGTTAGACAGAAGGGGGTTCCCAATTTATGTATTTTTAGAATTGGTTTAACCATTTTACTGTCATTTACTTATCACCACATTTAAATTTCCCTTGTCATTTACTTTTTATCGTATTGTAATTTCCTTTTCAATCAATAAATGAAAATTCCAAAAATATTGTTCAATTCCATTGTTACTGTTTCAATCAATCAAGTTACTATTTCAGTCATTCATTGTTGTTCTCTACTACTTCATTAAGTTTTGCTTAAGTTTGTTTGAGCTTTTGGATTGGAAGTTTAGTGTTCTCATTTGGATTTGAAGCTTTTGGATTGGTTTTGGAAATTGGTAGATGGAATAAGCTTGCTTAAGCTTTGGTTTGGTATAATAAGCTCTCAGAATTGGATCTAGGGGTGTTAGGATAGAATAGGATTCAATCTCAAATACTTTGGACCACTTGTAAGTTTCTCATTTACAATTTTCAAGTTTTAGCTTAATATGATGCACTTGCGTATTACTGTTCATACTAGAGCTTATTTCTGTTCATATGTGCTTATTATGACTTGCTTAGTTGTTTAGATAATCTGTTTTTGCCTTTTAATGCTTAAATATTAGTTTAATAGATTATGCTAAAAATTGGTAAAAATCCAAAAAAAAGTAGCATTAGCTTTTAGATTGTTAAATCCTGTTAATTTAATTGTTTAAATCTATTATTTAGGTCATATTAGAGTAATATAACATCTGGTATTTTAAGTTTGTAGGCTTAAATAATAATTGGTAAGGTTAATTTGATGTTTAAAAGTGATAAGGGGTGTTTGGCACAAGGGTTGAAAATGGGTCAGAATAAGCTTAAGGTTGGATTTGGCTTTAAGGTTGGATTTGGCTTCTAAGTCAGATTTAACAAGCTCAATCTTAGTCTATAAGTCAGACTTTTCAAGATTTAAATGAGTAAATTTCAAATTTAAGGTCTTAAGTGTCTATGGTTTGAATATGTGACATTAGCAGTTTCGTTATTAGCTTATTTTCTTAGCTTTTGATTTGGTGCTGTTTTGTGGTATTTTCAAACTTGTTTTAAGTCTAGTAATGTAGTAGCAAGGTGTCCTCTTAGTTTTCTTATGTTTGACCAAAATCTGTCAAAGATTTTTATTAAGTCACATTTGGTCTAAAACTGTCTTTTTAATCTTCAAATTTCAGACACTAAAACTTGTTTTTAGCTTCTAAGATTTTGAGCATAAGCTCCTCTAGAGTCAAACA